>OZJO01003538.1:0-57545 GCA_900406225.1 Acrobeloides nanus | reverse complement strand
ACGAATTCCCGAAGCGTTTGAAGAAGTGTATCGAGGCCAGAGGTGGCCATTTTGAAAATAAATAGATATATTATGTTGTTGTTATTGTTTATTATTGGGTTTTGCATAAATTTTTATTGAAAATTTGTCAAAAAATGCATTAAAAAAATATGCGCAAGAACTTTTTAGACAGAAACCTTGTAGAGAAATTCCGAGTGTCGTTCATGCTTAGGCTTTTTTAGGGTTAGGGTTTGGTTTTAGGCTTCTAGGCTTAGGCAAGTTTGTTAACTTGCACTTGTCAACCTATTAGAGCAAGCTGTAGCTTGCACTGTCTTTTAAAGATGATTTTTATGATTTTTCTAGCATTTGAAAAGGTTTTTCTAGGATTTAAGGATTTTTCAAGGATTTTGAAAAACCGCATGAACATAATCCTATGGCTCAAGTCTATAAGCCTAAGCTTGTCATCCTAATCCTAACCCTAAATCTTATAAGACTTTTAAGCAAAGATAT
Source organism: Acrobeloides nanus (assembly GCA_900406225.1). Taxonomy (NCBI): domain Eukaryota; kingdom Metazoa; phylum Nematoda; class Chromadorea; order Rhabditida; family Cephalobidae; genus Acrobeloides; species Acrobeloides nanus. Next base: position 57,056 of record OZJO01003538.1, on the reverse strand, counting down.
AAGCCTCTCTTTCTATAAAAAAACCCTTTAGAACTTCTAAAATTTTATATTTTGTGCCGGGAAGTAACTATCGTTCAAAAAATACGTGTACTTTCAAAATTTTCATGTCCTTTGATCCTTCATCATGTCTAAATCTGTTCGTGATCTCGGAAAATATTCCAAATCAATATCCATCCTCCATAATTCCCGTTCATAGGATACATTTTTTATTTACTTAATCTAATAACCAACCTAAACGGTGACATCTCATGTCTAGGATTTTTTTAAGAGGCAATATCTCGAAAATACACACAGGGGGTGAGACTACGCTAAAAAGTGTTGCTACAAACTAAAGCCTAGGTTATTTTTATGTATCTAGTGACTGATTAGCAAAAATATATAAGTTAGGTCCGCGCCTTTAAACTTATGGAGAAATCGAGGTGTCATTTTCGCAAAAATCGTAATCCGGACCCTATTTTTGTTTTTATCATAACTTTTTTTTACTAATGCATTTTATACAATTTAAAGCACGTTTTTATTTCTAATTGTGCCCCTTTTCAAGGACACCTCGACTACGACCCAAGCATTTATAATTTTCGAGACAAGTGACTTTCAAATATAACAATTTTGACCTCCCTCAAAAATCACTATTTGGGCTTTAGCTCGAAATTTTCCATCAGAGGGAGGTATCGAGACACACATAAAATGAAACTAGAATTCCTTGACGACATCCATCCCAAGTATATTCCCCGCATAAAATTAACCCTATATATGGGTCATTTTTAGTAAATATGGGTCATTTTTAGTAAAAAAATTTTCCGGTTCCAAAAACCTCAAGCAGACCCCCTAAAGGAAACTAGTCCCATTTTGCTTATCTTCCTCGCACAATTGTTATAATTGCTTACAGTAAATAATATATCGAAAAATTCTAGAAATTCATCAAATTTCTAGAAATCGAAAAAATTTTCGAAATAGACTTTTTTTAAACTTTCTAGAAAATTGTGGATTTTGAAAATTTTAAAATTTCAGACGTTTTCCAACTTTTTAGTAAATTTCAGTTTTTTTGGTTTTTGAGTGTGAAAAAGATTTAAGAGACGATATCTCGAAAGTTCGAGCCTAAGTGGCCGTAGTGTTAAACGGCTCGAGCGCGCTTCAAGTTGAATTTATTTAGTGAGATTGACGCATGAGAAAGTTTTTGAAAGTCTTTTTGATCCAATCCGCGGAATCCCTTACATTCTAACCTTGTTCAAAGATCAAAAAACTGATTTTACGTTGATTTTTTAAATTATCTAACCTGTCTAAAACACCCTAGATAATTTTTTTCGGCCAAAATTTCTATCTGGCCGATGTATTCCAATATGGAGAACATTTCTAGTGTAATTTTGAAAAAGTCCGAGAAAATTTTTTTTCGACTCCTTCTACCACGGCCACCATGAAAAAAAAGGCTCAAAAATCGAAGTTTCTCAGATTTTTTCGAATACAAAAAATTTCTATGACTAATTTCACATTCTTTTTTTAAAGAAAAACATTATAATTTTTCTTTCTCTAACTTTCTTAATTGTTTATTTTTTCAAGAGTGCGCGGAGGAAACTAGAGAAAGAGAGAGACTGAGCAGATTGCTTTTTTCTTCCACTCGAAAAGGCCAGCCAGCCGGTTTCTCAATCTCGATGAAATCATCACTAATCGTTAAAAAGACAGCTATTCTCCACCTGCTGAATTTCGAAAAATTTCCCAATAAATGATATCATAATTTCTTGTATAAAAGCCCTTAGTTTTTCAAAATTTCTTCATTCGGCTCTGATTCTGACTCGGTGGAAAAAGAAATTATTGTTGTTTAATTTTATTGTATTTAATCCTGACTTTGTCACTATTTATTAACGCAGTCCTAGTGACTGTAGTATAAAGTTTAAAGAAAATGGAGACCTTCGAAGCGTTATTTTGTGGCCAGCGCCAAAATGGATCAATCATTGCCGAGCTGATAAAAGAAGAGTCTCTGGATCAGAGCCGATTTTTCGAAATTCTCATCAAAACCCTATTATTAAACCCATTTTTCTCTGGTGGTATCCTAATCTCTATTGTGGGCTTCTTCTGGTACTCGATTCAATGGGCAATCGACTTGGGAAAAGCCATGTTCCGTCAAAATTATCAACAAAGTCTGGAAATCACGAATGAGAATATGGCTTTCAGTTGGGTGATGGAACACATCAATAAAAAGAGCAAGGTAAAAACCCAACATTTCTCTATGGAGACCAATTATGATTATGATGAAGAAGAAATCGATTTCAAGTTCTTCCCGGGGTTCGGCTCTCATTATTTCTACTATAAAGACCGGTGGATTACGGTGGATCGATGCAAAGAGGAGAAGAAAAGCCATGATGATTACTCTCAAAAAACCGAAACTGTTACACTATCGACTTGGGGTGCTAATCCAAATTACTGGAAAGAATTCCTGATTGAATGCTCTGCTGAACCAGTACAAGCGATGAAAAAGGGTCTTCAAGTCCATTTCGTCCAAGATGGAAGCTATTGGAATTCCTGGGACAAGCCGAAAAGAAGGAGAACCATGGATTCTGTGATCTTATCTTCGGGACTTTCGGAAAAGCTTTGCAAAGACGTCCAAACGTTTCTGGAATCCGCCGATTGGTATCATGAAAGAGGAGTCCCATACCGCCGAGGATATCTGCTCTACGGCCCTCCTGGAACTGGGAAAACCTCAGTCATCTCGGCACTGGCCTCTCAATTCGGGTACTCCGTCGCGATCTTATCCCTAAACGATCGACTCCTCACTGATTCCAACGTCAATCAGCTGATCAACCGAGCTCCGAACAAGACCATTATTCTGCTCGAAGACATCGATGTCGCCTTCGTCTCCAGAGAAGAAAAAGAAGATTCGAAAAAAGAAACTTGTGTAACCCTTTCTGGACTTCTCAATGCCATCGACGGAGTCGCGTCGGCCGAAGAGCGAATCATCTTCATGACCACGAATTACAAAGAACGTCTTGACAGTGCCTTGATTCGCCCCGGGAGGATCGACTTCCAGGCCTACTTGGGGCACTGCACGGAAGACATGATCGAGAGGATGTTCAGGAGATTCTACAACGATGTATCTGATGAAATGGCGAAAAACTTCGTGGAAGCGACGAAAAAACTGGAGAAAACGGTCTCGCCGGCCGAGCTCCAACGACATCTGATCTACTACAAGTTGGATCCACAAGAGGCTATAGATAATGTACATTCATTATAAATAGAGATGTACTCTGGATCCTTGATGGATGAAACTACGCCATTGGATGTAAGAATATTATTTCAATCAATGCTGTGATGTGTATTTTGTTACTTGTTTATCTGTGATCTCAACCAATGCTCCACGTGTATTTTTTATTGTTAAAAATGTTATTTGTTACTTGTTTATTATTAAAAATGCTCATAAAAATTCATAAAATTTTCGAAAACATAGCATAATTATTGGGTTGAGTCAAAACTCTATCAGCTTAGGTTGCGAAAAGCGGTCGAAAAAGCCATCGAAAGTCGATGAAAAAATCATCGAAAAATGTTGCATATTTCGACCATTTTCGACGGCTTTTTGACGACGTTTTCGATGCGTTTGAACGCCCCCCTTAGGAATCTTCTATCTTTTTCTCTTGTTCTTCCAAGAATTCGATCGCCTTTCTAACAAGAAAGCTAAATATTCTCGATCCTTCTCAATAGTTTCCAGATGTTTTTTATAAAACGGGCTTTCCATCTTTTCGGATATATTAGATCTATTATCAATTTCCGACAAACATTGACTGACAAAACCATATAATCCTTGAAAGTAGAATGGTAGATTAAACATTTTGTCGATATTTCTTGAATCGAGTTAAAAAATTGTAAACTATGTAGGTACAATATGATCATCTTTTTGATGTGGAGCCACAGCAGTAAATCTATTAATTTCGTTCGAATAATTAAAATGGTACAAATTTGTTGTTAAATTAAAGTTTTTTGCGAATAGGTCGACAACACAATATTCAATGGTATTTTCCTTAGCATATAAGATGTTGTGCAAAGTGGTTTTCGCCAGATCTCAGTACATCATGTAGTAGTTTTTCCTGTTCCAGTAGTAGTTGTAGTCGGGGTTGTCGTAGTAGATGTTTATGTTCCAGTCGTTGTAGTAGTAGGAGTGGTGTTAGCAGTTGTAGGAGTGCTATTAGCAGCTACGCTAATTGTTGTCGGAGCAATAGTGATAACTGTTCCGATAGTTTTTTCGGAGTAGTGGTGCTAGACGTTCCGGTAGTCGTAGTTGTAGTAGGATTTGTGGTAATAATAGATGTTCCTGTTCCGGTAGTTGTTATAGTCGATGTAGTTGTAGTCGTTGATGTTGGAGTAGTTGATGCCGCAGAGGTTGGAGCAGTTCCCGTTCCGGCAATCGATGCTATACTACTTGCTGTAGCTTGAGCATTTATAAAATTTATTAAAATTAAACACCAAGTCTAAATTTTCGTGGGTAAAAAAAGTACTAGTGTGACACGCCTTTATTGACGGTTTGTGGTGTTATTTCATGAAATCCGGAAAATATTTATTGACCCATGAACATTGAAAAGCGTGTACACATGGAACGACATTCTAGCTAACTCAAAGAGACCTGCCATAGGCAAAGCCTTTTAAGCTAGCCGTTAGCTTATATGCGTACGCATATATGCATATACAAACATGAGAATCAAAGTGATATGAGATATTATCGAGTATCACAAATGTTTTTGTATTTCGCCATGCAGACAATGAACATTCTTACAAAGATAACCTATGAGCACCGACTTTGTTTATTATTGTTACCTAGCTAGTTAAAAATGAAATAAATTATTTTATTAGTACCTGAGTCCGAGCTTCGCTCGGAAGAAAATAGTACAGCGTATAAAGATTGTTTTTCAGGAATTTCCCGAGTTCAGGTTTTTAAGAAATTTTATTTCTATTTCGAAATATTTTCGTTTAAATACTCAAATCAAATTGCAATTCAGGCAATTTTAAAAAGATTTTCTTATGTCACCGGCAAACTCGACCTGGTGACGTTTGCCAATAAAATATACAAACAAAATGAGGTTCTTTTCATTACGCGAGTTTGGTTAATGTAAAATTACGAATTCTTTTACCAAAGTTGTAGAGCTTGATTTCTTCTACAATTTTCTTAGAGATTACTTTTGATGAAAATCGATAGAAAAACGAGAAATCACACGAAAAAGTAATGACCCTTGAAAACTTTTGTGACATGTTTTGTGACATAAAGCTCTGTTTTCTTAAAAAGGTACTTTAACCATATCACAATATTAATTATGGCTGTTATATTAGTCTTTACGACACCAATGTGACGGGAAATGTGTTTTAGGTATGTATACTTTCTTTTTTATATATATTTTTTCAGCATGTTCAAAAATTTTAAAAAGAAGCTATCTAAGAAAAATAATCAAGTTGAAAATGAAGCTCTTGGAAGATTAAGGCAGATGAAGAATTTTCAAGGAGAACAAATGGTTTTCTCGGCAAGTGAAGAACAAAGTTTATCTTTTCAAATGCTTGAAAAAGAATGGTACAAAGGGAGAGATTTTTTAGTTTTATAAGAAAACTTGTTTAGGGATAGAAAGCCACCTAAAGCAGTCAAGCTAAATCGTCAACATAAATGAAATGGATCAAATACTACTTTTGTATATATATAGAAATTTGTATAAAAAAACTATATTAAAGACTAATTTTAGCCCTCCATCTAGCCCTAGGAGTCAAATTTAGCCATTCAGCGCCTAATTTAGGTTGTAGATCCAAATTTATCTCGCTAGATCCAAATTTGGCCCTCCAAGGCCTAATTTAGCCCTCACCCTCCATGCCTAATTTAGATCTCCAAAGCACATTTTGTCCTTAGGGGCACAAATTTAACACATCGGATCCAAATTTAGCCACCCAGAGCAAAGTTAGCCCCTCAAAGCCGATTTAGCCCTCAAAAGACTTCTAGATCCAAATATATTCCTCCTCTAATTTAGCCTCCCAACGATTAATCTAATCCTACAGGGCTAAATTTAGCCCGTCAGAGGTTACTTTAGCTTTTCAGAGTCTAATGTAGCCCTCTAGAGTCTAATTTAGCCCTATAGATCCAATTCAGCCCTCTAGAGCCTAATTTAGCCCTCCAGAGCCTCTAGTAGCTCTCCACAGCATAATTCAACTCTTCACAAAAAATTAATATTAAATTTAAGCTTTATTTCATATTTTTTCAAGGCAACAAACAGTATAAAAATTGAAAGTTTTTCTTCTCTTAAAGACCCCGATAATACTTGATGCAATCAGTGTGTTCAGCATCGCAGAAATAATTTTGACAGAGCACATTATTCACTTTGCTATACTGGGGGTCACACAGCACATTTTTCCATTTAAAAGTCACCATATCGGTGGAGTCGATCACAGTGCAGTTCATGTTATTGTTTTGAGGATATCCGGCGCCCCAATTGGTGTACCCAGAACCCTAGAATTTATATAAAACATGAGAAAAAGTTGTAAATACGGTAAATTCTGTGCCGTCGATGTCGTACCAAACCCAATTTGAGGCGGAGTTTTTGTGATATCCGATATATAATGGAAGAATATATGGGTAGGCAACAGCCAGGCCTAAAAATATGGTTAGAAAAAATTGATTGGAGGGCTAAACTTGGGCTCAGAGGGCTAAATTTGGCTATCCAAAGCTAAATTTACTCTAGCGGCTAAATATGGGCTCTAGAGGGCAAAGGAGTGGTAAATTTGGTTCTGGCTTGCTAACTTTGGCTCTGGAGGGCTAAATTTTGGCTCTGGGTGGGTGAATTTATTTCTAGAGGTCTAAGAGGTTTAAAATTGGGTTCTAGAGAGCTAATTTGAACTCTAGCGGGCAAATTTGGTCTCTAGAGGGCTAAATTTGGCTCTGGAGGGCTAAATTCTGCATGGAGGGCTAAATTTTGCTCTGGAGGTCTAAATTTGCATCTAGAGGCTATATTCTCTAGAGAGCTAACTTTGATCTAGAACGCTAAATTTGGCTCTATGGGGGTAAATTTGGGATCTAGAGGACTAAATTTGGCTAGAATTTAACCCTAGAGGGCTAAATTTGTCTCGCAGGCCTAAATTTGGCTATAAAGGACTAAGTCAATTGGCTAAATTTGGGTTTCAGGGGGCAAATATAGCCTCTAGAAGGAAAATATGTGCTCTATGGGCTAAATTTAGACTTTATGGAAGGAGGCTAAGAAGACTAAATGACTCGCAGGCTTAAATTTGGATGCAGAGGATTAAATTTGAGTCATTTGGATAAATTTGGGTTTTAGGAGCTAAATTTTCCTCTAGAGGGATAAATTTCTCTGGGTGGCTATTTTGGTCTCTAAAGGGCTAAATTCGGCTCACGAGGACTAAATTTGTCCCCCTAGAAAGCCGGTTTTCCGGTAATCTTCTAATTTTAGTCATTTTGCTTCATTACACCCTTTCTTTCCCTGAATCAGATCAGAGAAGCGTTTTTACGCTTCGGGAATGCGCGCAATCGATCTTCGCATAAAATTCTCTATGCAAAAATTTTTATCNGAATCAGGGTCAGAGAAGCGTTTTTACGCTTCGGGAATGCGCGCAATCGATCTTCGCATAAAATTCTCTATGCAAAAATTTTTATCCGTTTTTGGACCAAGCAAAAAGAATTGGCTTCGAGAGGGATCGAACCGGTGGTCCCAAGTTGCTTAACTTGCCAGATCGGACGGGATCGCTCCTTACTAACTTTTAAGAAGTCCGCTAGGATTATGGGTTGAAATGGGCTTTACTTATGATCTAGAGTGATGAATTTGTCCCTAGGTGGCTAAGTTTGTCTCTAGAGGGCTAAAAAACCTACTCTCAACAAAGAGCTCTTTTTCCTTTGACAATATATATCCAGGTGCTTCATAACTAATGTCTACATAAACATGTTTACACACATCTATAGTATTATCATACTCCACTCCTTGATATGTCACAGGTTCGGGACATTCAGCATATCTTGAGTATCTATTCTTACTAGAGTCATATAAAATTGTAGGGGAGCCTGTATTGAACATACAGAAACAGTTCGCTAAATTTACATATTTTAGGCTAGAAAATGCTTAAATTCGCATATTTTAAGCAAGATAATGCTAAAATTTGCATATGTTAGGCTAGAAAAACGCAAAAATTTGTATATTTCTAGGTCTGAAAATGTTAAAAATCGCATATTTTGTCACTAGAACGCATACCTTGTAATAAAGCCCATTCCAAATCATTGACCAGTGTGTCACTGTCGCCGGAAAAATTGTACATAGAAGCTTTTACCAACGGGTTATAGGTGATTTCATTTAATATAGTAGCCAAAAGCTTATCATTGGCGTTGAAGTTGACAGTAATATAGGTTAGGATGTCGGTATCAAATAGTCCAGTACCGCCAGTCATTGGAGGGATTTTTTGGTTTATTTTGGGGCTAAAAATGTTTTTATATTAATGCAAACGAAAAAATATATGAAATTCGCATATTTAGGCCATAAAAATGCCTAAAATTCGCATATTCTTACTATGGAGAAGCAGTAAACATCACAAACGCCACAGGTCTAAAGTCATTTGGACAGTCATCTGGAAATATTGAAACCGTCCCAGAACAATTCCATTTAACATATAGGGAACTAATCAGGGCACTAAAAAGAAATTTACTTTACTTTGGAATGTTGAAAGTATGCTAGGGATAAATTTAGTCGTCTAGGGATGAATTTTTTCTGTTAATTTGGACTCGAGATCGTTAAATTTGAGCTCAGAGAGATAAATTGGGTCTGTAGGGCTAAATTTGGGCTCTAGAGGACTAAATGTGCCACCGTAGAGCCAGATTTTGACCCTAGATGGCTATTTTTTGAGAGAACGTAATTTGGTCTCTAGAGAACTAAATATGGCACTATAGGGCCAAATTTTGGCCCTAGATGGCTAAATTTGTCTCTGGAGGGCTAAATTTGAACTCTACAGTGCTAAATTTAAAGGCACCTCTTCCCACCCACAAAAATTTCTCAAAAATATATGCCAAATTTAGAAAAAGATCTCTTACTCATATAAATTTGACTCATTGCGATTTGAAATTTGAATCCCATCCAAAATCCGGCTCAAGTCATTGCCATTATTGATGTCTGTAAACTGGGCCACAATGCTGGCTTCATAGTTGAATGTGACAATTCCGACACGTGTATTATGGAATCCTTGTTTGATTTGGTCATTGTTTCCAATTGGAAAGTTGGAAAAAGCGGACTTTATAGTCGATTTTGCCTAAAATATGCAAATTTTAGTGTTTTTCTAGGATTTAATATGAGAATTATAGTGTTGTTCTTAATTTTAACCCTAATAATGCGAATTTTCCTCATTTTGATGCCTTAAAAATAGGGCTGATAAGTTATAAAAGTGCTAAAACTATGCGAATTTTAGTATTTTTTCTAATCCTAAAATATGTCAATTTAAGCTTTTTACCTTATTCAAATTTGAAGCTCCCATGTTTATGCTATTGTCGATGAGTAAGACAACGTCAACCCATGCTGCGGAAGCATTCGAAGAACAAGATGGTTCGGCAGTTAAATATTGGGCTAAAATAGATTTTTTGTGAGGGCTAATTTTGGGCTCAAGATGACTAAATTTGGGCTCTAAGGGGCTATAGAGGGCTAAATATGACACTTGAGAGCTAGTTATGGCACTGTAGGTATAAATTTAGACTTTAGATAGTTAAATTTTGGGCTCTCTAGGGCTAACTTTGGACTCTATAGGGCTAGATTTGAATCTAAATTGCTAAATTTGAGTTCGAAAGGGCTAAATTTTGGGCTCTAAATGGGTAGATTTAGCTCTCTATACATACCTGAGCTTTGATCCACTCTTCCAAAAACCAACTCCATAAAAATTACCAAAAATCCAACTACCAACTTCATTTTTTCTAACCTGCAAAAAAACAATGTGCTTATCACCTTCAAAACCCACCTATTTTTATATCACCTATTTTTTGATCTGCGAATTCATGTATGGGCTGTTTCTGGGTGTGCTCGTCATTTATTCATCTAATCATGATCACTGTTCAGCATAAGAACCGAAGTTGCATAAAAAAGGGAGTGCTTAATCACTATTGTCTTTTCTTTGTCTCCATTTTTTCTATTTTTCAAAATTACCTTTTTTAAAGGTGAGAAAAAGAAACGCCCTAAACTTTGATTCATCACAGGACGTTTTAAGCTGGGAGACAGGATGGGTTTATGTTCAAAAGGTCAAAAACTGGAGAAAATTTGGGCGTTGTCATTTATTTAGATTTATATTAAGGTTAAGAAGGGTGGAGACATTTAGGGTGGAGACATCCGGGTTTTTAGGATCTTGTCTAGGAATATATAACTCTACAGATCAATTCAGCCCTCAGGGACAAATTCAGTCTCGTTTTATTAAATTTAGTCCTATAGAACCTAACTCTCAATCCCAGATTTCCAGAGCTCCAATTTAACACTCCAGTGCCCAAATTTTGCCCTTTAGAACCCAAATTTTGCCATATAGTTCCCAACTTTATAAGGATCATCGGTATCATCTTCTGGCATAGCGAAATCTAAGTTAACGAACGAATAAGCAACCGATGTTTTCACCATATGAATATTCACTTCGGACATTCGGATTTTTCCAAAGTCACTTCTGACAGTGTATTTGCAGAGGCAAAATGCTTCTTAAGCAGCACAATGATATTGCGGGGATTCATTATAGCTAAAAAGACAAAATCACAGAGAAAAATGAATAAAATTAAAAATATCGAAAACTCTTTCAACCCAATGATTTTCAAAAAGAAAAGTTCAAATAAAATGATGAAAATTTTTGGTTCACAATTAATCAAAAATATTAATCTTTCAAACTGTACGAAATATAGTATTTGTTTCACACTTTTGTTTATAATTTAAATATCTTTGTTTAAAAATGTTAGAAACAACCCTATGAGTGCATAATTTAAAAAAAGCACTATTATTTGGTAGTAAAAGACGTTTCGGACGAAATATAGTTTATGTTCTCGATCAATAGTTTCAATAAACAGCTTTAAATTGAATTCGGAAACTTTTGATTTAATTTAAAAAATCGAAAAAAATTTTTTGAGCAAAAACTTTTTTACGGAACTGGGATTCGAACCCGGCTGCCGGCTTTGCCATTGCATCACAGAGGTTTGTTATTTGATGAAACAACATTCATCCTTGTTCTAAAGGAAAATCCTTAAAAATAGGCCATTTTGGACCTCTTCAAAGTGACTAAACAAAATTCAACCTAAAGTTTTTTTTGCTTGTTTTGGTCATTACTCATAAAGACAAGTTGATTTGAGTCGGTTTTGGCAAAATCGAGAACATTACCATAAACTATAGTTTACCCGACGTTTTCATCAACAAGCCTCGGCGGTGCAATGACAAAGCAGCGGCTTCGTGGCCACAAGGTTCGAATCCCGCTTGAAGCCAGCGGGTTCGAATCCCGCTTGAAGCCAAATTTTCTTTGCACAAATCAAAAATTCTACAACTTTATGATCCCATAGCTCAACAAATTTATATCGAATCAAGCGACTATTATATTCATTTTTTCCTAACTTTTGAGATAGGTCTCGAAAAAATCTGAGTTTCTCAGATCTGGGAAAATCGCAATTTTCAAGCGATCCATATTTAAATAGAATATTCGATGATTTTCGGATTTATTATGGAGTCTCAAGTATGGTCTCTGTATAGCAGTGGATAGATTAGATTGAATACGTATATGAAGATTATTCGAAAAATTTTGCTCAACAACATTCTCATGTTAGTTTTTATAGATTGAATAAAATTTGTAGCTTTATCCCAGAATTATAGGACTCAAAGCTCTCCAAAAAACGGTCCTCCTCAATACACAGCGAAGGCGACGAGTGCCATCCAGTACTCTTATTTGCCCTAACACGGCAAATGTTTGGGTGAAACACCCATCACCACAATACTCAGGAGCCCTCTTCTCATACAAAGAAATAACTAGGGGTAAAGCAGCCAAAAATACAAGAGAAATGATCTTTCTTTTCTTTTTCTCGTACCTGCAACAGCACTATAATAACATGAGTTTATTACTTTTAAAAATGAGACAAAAATCAATGTTTTTTATGTAATTTGCTAAATTTCATTCTCTCAAATGTCGTAGTATTGTCTAAAGCGTGATAAATTCGATCTGTATCGAAAGTTGGGTTTTGACAAAGAGCATTTTCATAGAAACTGTATTGAGCACTGCAAAGGACATTTTTCCATTTAAATGTTATTCCACCGTCGTCTGAATCAACTATGACGCAGTTGTGATCGTCGTTGTTGGTAGGATAGCCTTGTGCCCAGTTAGTGTAGGAGGAGCCCTAAATTATTGAGTAGAGGGCTAAAGTTGACTAAGGAGGGCTAAATTAGGTACTGGAAGGCTAAATTTAAATCTAATGCCTAAATTTAGGCTCTAAGGAGCTAAATCTGGTTCTGGGGGCTGAATTTAGCTCTAGAGGGCTAAAATTGGATTCTGGAGGGCTAAATTTGGCCCCTAGAGAGCTGAATTTATCTCTGGAGGCCTGAATTTTTTACCTGAACCTCGGTCATATTTGTATAAGATGTTCCGTCGTACCAAACCCAGTTCGATTGAGCATTTTTTCGATGTAGGCCGATATAAAACGGATACGATTTTCGCCCGTAATTATATAAAAAACCTTAAAAAATCATTTTTTTCATATATATAAAGCTTGCTTTCAACATATTTCTCCTTTGTAGGGGTCCAAATCTGTCCAGGCATGATAGAATATGGTAGAGCAAATTGACACATATGAAGTGGATCTTTGAGATATATTCCCGGAGTTTCGATGGACATACACTCGCCATATTTCGAATATCGGTTGTTGGCAGAGTCAAAAAGAATGACAGGAGCGTACAATTCATTACAGAAACAATTGCCTAAACTTTTGCATAATTTCAGTCAATAGAGCCCAAATTTAGCCTTCTCGAGCTAAACTCAGCTATCTAGAGCTGAATTCAGCTCTATGGTGCTAAATTCAGCTCTATGAGCCTAAATTCAGCATTGTGAATTAAGTAAAAACTAAATTTTGCCCTATAGAGCCAAACTTAACCTACTTGATCCAAATTTAGTTCTCTAGATCTCAAATTTAGGCATATAGAGATAAATTTAGCCCACGACAGCTAAATTAACCCCTATAGAACTGAATTCGGCCTGTGGAGTTAAATATAGCCCACAACAGCTAAATTAGCCCTAGATTCAGCACTTGGGGCTAAATTTTTCCCTCCAGAAGCAAATTAGACCTCTACAGGCAAATTTAGCAGTCTATATCCAAATTTGCCCCTCTAAAGCCTAATTTATTCCTGAAATTCAGCAGTGGGCATAACTTTAGCTCTCGAGGGCCAAATTTATCCGCTATTCTAAAATTTTTCCCATTGGGCTAAATTTAGACCTCAAAAGCCAAGATTAGCCCTCTAGAGACTAATCAGCTTTCTTGAGCCAAATTCAGTCCTCTAGGGTTAAATTCAGCCATCTGGAGCTAAATTTAGCCTTCGAATTTTTCATCCAAATCTTTACCTTGTAATATAGCCCAGGAAAGATCCTGAGTCAGAGTGTTGCTAGTGCTCGAAAAGTTGTACATAGTGATATTGACAAAAGCGTTCATTGACATGCTATTCAACAGAGTAGTCAATTTTTGGTCGGCTGTGTTAAAATTGACTGTAATGATGGTCATTAGGCCAGAAACGTCTCTTGGATCGATCTGGGCATTTATGGCAAGGCTAAAAAGGAAAAATTTTAGTAAAAAGTTTGGATTTGAGGGCTAAATTTAGCTCTAAGAGTCGAATTTGCTATAGAGGTGTGGCCCATAGAGTTTGTAGTCTCTATTCTGCTTAAAGAACAGCTGTTGCTGTTCTTGCTTTGCCTTTTAGAGCCAAATTTAGCGTTCTAGATCTTTGTTAAAGAGTCTCATGTTATGCTAGTCTAATAAATGGTTGCTTCATATTTTCCTCACAAACATCACACACCATATTGGGCTAGCCAATAACAGGGGCCACAAAGGGCGAAATTTAGTTCTAGAGGGCTAAATTTAGCAAGAGAGGGCTGAATTTAGATCTTGTGGGCTAAATTTGGATCTAAAGGGCTGAAGATAGGTCTATGTTTCTGGAGACCTGAATTTTAAACTATTATATTTTATCAGGGCTAAATTGAGAGCTAAATGCTTACTTGTTCGCTGCTGCAAAGTAAATCATGACCCGAGGTCTGAATGCTTGAATGCAATTTGTGACGTCTTGGATGTTACTACCACAAAAAGGGTCTAAGGTCCTTGATTGCAACCAAACGCTAAAAAATGAATTTATGAAAGTCTAAAAAGTCTGAATTTGGATCTGGTGGGATAAATTTGAGCTCAGGTGGAAGCTAAATTTGAGCTCTGGGGTATTAAATTTGAGGTCTGGAGGGCTAAATTTGGACACTAGAGAGCTAAATATGCATCCTGGAGATCATAATTTGGGCTTTAGAGGGCTAAATTTGATCTCTAGTGGACTAAATTTAAACTCTTAAGTGCTAAATTTGGGCTCTAGAGAGCTAAATTAATCATTTAATTGCTAAATTTGAGGGAGTATAGGGCTAAATTTGGGCTCTAGAGGCTAACTTTGGGCATTAATGGGCTAAATTTAAACTTTATAGGGCTAAATTTGGCTACTGGGCTAAATTTGAGAGCTGAGGCGCTAAATTTGGGCTCTAGGCAGAGTTGAGATTTCACCAGATTTCTCCGGAATTCCGAGGAAATCTTTTCCCCAAGAATTACTTTGTTTGAAAAGACGATTCTCCATTTTTAAGTCTCGATGGTGCAGTGACAAAGCTCCAAGCGGAATTCGAACCCGCGACCTTGTGGCCACGAAGCCGCTGCTTTGTCACTGCACCACCGAGGCTTGAAAATGGGGAAACTTTCTTTTCAAAGTAATTCTGGGGAAAAGAATCCCCCGATGAAATCTGAATTTATCCAATGATTTAGCTCGGATAATTTTATTCCCCAACCCCGCTCTAGAGGGCAAGATTTGAATCTAGAAGGCTAAATTAGGCTCTAGAGGGCTAAATTTAGATATTGGGTGTCTAAATTTGGACTATGTAGTCTAAATTTTGCCGAAAATTCTCACCTATATATATTAGCTTCTTTATTAGTGGACACCTGAATCCCGTTCAAAACATTCGCCAAATCTTGTAGGCTTGTGATACTGCTAAAGTTGGCCTCAACAGTAGCTTGGAGATTGTATGAAAGCACTGCTACTCTGGTATTTCTATGATCATGGCTGATTTTTGGGCTGTTTCCAATGGTAAATTTGGAAAAAATCAAGCTTGCTATTGTTGAGATCTAGAAAAATTTATGATTTTTTAGATTCTTCGCGTATAAAACCCTATTTTTCATGTCTAGCATCACATCTACTAGGCTATATAAGGCCAAATTTTGGTTTAAATCGATTCCTCACATAGAAAAATCCCATTTTTCATTTTTCCACCTACTTTTCTTAAATTAGAAGCTCCCATATTAGCACTATTGTCAATCAAAAGTGCTACATCTACCCATGCCTTGTTTGCATTCATCGCACAAGCCTTTGCATCCGCAGTGGCCAAGATCTGGGGTATCTCTTTTACTAAAAAATATTAATTTTTTAGGAAAAAATATCTTACCGGCATTTTTTTCATTTATAACATAAGTCGTGCACGGAAGAAAAAATAGAGTAAAAATGAAAAATCTTGACAAGAGAAGTTTCATTGCTAAAAAATGCTAATTAAAAAGAATTTTTTGAGCCCCAAAATTGAATTTTAGGCCCCAAAAATAGACTAAATTTGGTTGTAGATATCTAAATTATACTCTTAAGGGCTAAATTTTTGACCAGGGGACTATATATGGACTTTAGATGGTTAAATTTATGTTAGATGGCTAAAGTTGAGAACTATATGGCAAAATTTGGATTCTAAAGGGCTAAACTTGGGCGCTGAAGTGCTAAATTGGAGCTCTGGAGGGCTAAATCTGGGATTGAGGTTCTATAGGACTAAATTTAATAAAACGAGACTGAATTTGTCCTTGAGGGCTAAATTGATCTGTAGGGTTATATATTCCTAGACAATGTCCTAAAAACCCGGATGTCTCCACCCTAAATTTATCATTATAACATAACCTTCTTAACCTTAATATAAATCTGAATATATGACAACGCCCAAATTTTCTCCAGTTTTTGACCTTTTGAACATAAACCCATCCTGTCTCCCAGCTTAAAACGTCCTGTGATGAATCAAAGTTTAGGGCGTTTCTTTTTCTCACCTTTAAAAAAGGTAATTTTGAAAAATAGAAAAAATGGGGACAAAGAAAAGACAATAGTGATTAAGCACTCCCTTTTTTTCTGCAACTTCGGTTCTTATGCTGAACAGTGATCATGATTAGATGAATAAATGACGAGCACACCCAGAAACAGTCCATACATGAATTCGCAGATCAAAAAATAGGTGATATAAAAATAGGTGGGTTTTGAAGGTGATAAGCACATTGTTTTTTTGCAGGTTAGAAAAAATGAAGTTGGTAGTTGGATTTTTGGTAATTTTTATGGAGTTGGTTTTTGGAAGAGTGGACCAAAGTTCAGGTATGTATAGAGAGCTAAATCTACCCATCTAGAGCCCAAAATTTAGCCCTTTAGAATTCAAATTTAGCAATTTAGATTCAAATCTATCCCTTTAGAGTCCANGTTGGTAGTTGGATTTTTGGTAATTTTTATGGAGTTGGTTTTTGGAAGAGTGGACCAAAGTTCAGGTATGTATAGAGAGCTAAATCAGCCATCTAGAGCCCAAAATTTAGCCCTTTAGAATTCAAATTTAGCAATTTAGATTCAAATCTATCCCTTTAGAGTCCAAATTTACCCTTCTAGAACCCAAAATTTAACTATCTAAAACCTAAATTTATACCTACAATGCCATAACTAGCTCTCCAGTGCCATATTTAGCCCTTTATAGCCCCCTAAAGCCCAAATTTAGCCCTCCAGAACCCAAATTTAACTTTCGAAGCCCAAATTTAGCCCTTAAAATTTATGTCTTTTTAGGCAAACTTTCTGGTCCAATACCTTGTTCTAACAATGCTTCTGAAGCCTGGGCCGATGTTGTTTTTATGATTGACAATAGTGTTAACATGGGGTCTAGCAACCTTCGAAAGGTATATAGTCATTTTAGACCTCTACAGCTTCTTCCGATGGGAGCCTAAATTTAGCCCTCCTATAAAAGCTGAATTTAGCCCTCTTTTATCGCTAAATTTAGCCTTAATATAGAGAGCTGAATTTAGCCCTGTATGAAGAGCTAAATTTAGCCTTAGATGGCTAAATTTAGCTCTGGGGAGCTGAATTTTAGCACTATAGGGCAGAATTTAGCCTTATAGGGAGGATCTAGCCATGCCTAGCTAATTTATCCCGGAAAAATTCTATAATACAGTATAAACTCGGATTTTCAAAAAATCGATATCAATCGCTTTATTTTGACGAGTAATGAACAAAAAAGTGCAAGAAAAAAGTCGCTCGAACATTTTTGGGTCACTTTGAGGGGGTCAAAAATTTTTTAAGGATTTTCCTTTGGAACAAGGTCGAACTTTGTTTGATTCTTTAATAAGCCTCTGTTGTGCAGTGGCGAATCTGTCTGCCATTGCATCCATAATGGAGCTGTGTTCGACTCCCAGCTCCGGCAAAAAATTTTTCTCAAAAAATTTTTCGATTTGTTTAAATTGAATCACATGTTGCCGGATTCAATTTAAAGCTGTTTATTGAAACTATTGATTGGCTTTTTATAATTCTAGTTTTCTTTTTAAAAACAAAATTTGAAAATCAGTGAATTGACCCTAGAGTGCTGAATTTAGCTTGGGTGGGCGTGGATGGGCTAAGTTTAGCCCTGGTAAGCCAATTTAGCCCTAGAAGGTTTAATTTAGGCTTGGAGCTGAATTTAGCCCTAGAGAACTGAACTTATCTTTAGAGCTGGATTTAGCCTTAAGGGACGATTTTAGCCTTGTTGGTGAGGAGAGAGCCTGAATTTAGCCCTAGAGAGTTAATTTAGTCTAGATGTTTAAATTTAGTCATCTAGAGCTAATGTTCAAATTTAGATAAACACCCTGGCTAATATAGTGATGTCTAAATTCCCAATCGGAACGAATCCTAATATTACTCAAGGTGTTCATAATACCAGAGTTGCAGTCATCACATATAATTATAAGGCGACCACAGTGGCTGGATTCAATGATATAAATAATGTATATGATTTGAACAAAGTGCTGAATGGAATCGAAGTGTCGGATAAAAAAGAAGCTAATTTATATGAGTAAGTTATAGCCCTCGAGGGATAAATTCAGCTCTCGAGGGCGAATTCAGCCCTGTA
This sequence comes from Acrobeloides nanus, assembly GCA_900406225.1. NCBI lineage: Eukaryota > Metazoa > Nematoda > Chromadorea > Rhabditida > Cephalobidae > Acrobeloides > Acrobeloides nanus. The sequence continues at coordinate 38,681 of OZJO01003538.1, read as the reverse complement.
CTACCATAATATAGACGTAATTCAGTCATCCAAGATTAAATTTAGCCCTCAATGGTTGAATTCAGACCTCCATGTCTAAACTCTGCTCTCAAGGCTAAATTCAGCCTTCTATCCGAAATTGTTTAGCTCTGGATTAATCAAGACCTACAGGGCTAAATTCAGCTCTCTAGGGCTAAATATAGCTATCTAGGGGTAAATTTAGTCTTCGAAGGCTAAATTCAGACTTCCAGGGCAAAATTCAGCTCTCTATAGAGAAATTCAGACAACTAAGTATAAATTAAGAATATCGGGGCTAAATCAGACATCTTGGGCTAAATTTAGAACTTTACTGCTAAATTCAGAATCCGGGCTAAATTCAGATCCCCATGGATAAATTCAGACATCCTGGGCTAAATTTCGACCTCCAGGGTTAAATTCAGACTTTGGGGCTAAATTTAGACATCCAGGGATAAATTCAGCTTTATCCATCGAGAGCTAAATTTGTTATGTATGACTAAATTTAGTTCTGAAGGCCTGAATTTAGCTAAGTAAGCATAAGTATAAATTTAGCGATGTGGGACTAAATTTGGCTCCGGTGGGTTAAATTTGCCACTAGAGGCCTAAATATGGCATTGGGTGGCTAAATTTGGCTCTTTGGGCTAATTTAGCTAAATTAAGTTCGGAGAGCTAAATTAGTCTCTGAAGGGCTAAATTTTCCTCTGGAGGACTGAATTTTGAGCTGATTGGCTAAATCCATTTTTAGCGCTATTCTTCAATCAACATTCCTTCTACCTCTATGCAATGCTGCTTTTTGTGACTCTACTGCCAGACCAAGGGTGCTTCTCATCTTTGCTGCTGCTAATAAGTAACCTACTCCCCCCTAAAAAAACCATAATATTTAGCGTTGACGCCAACTATCAGATACTGAATTCCACATTGGTTGATACTATAACTACCACTCTTATCACAGTCAACTTTAATCAATCGGATGCTGTTTTAACTAGCTTCCTATATAGTCTTACATATAACTTTTTTGCGAATTCAACTATGTATAATTATGGGGCTTCAAGCAACACTTTAGCTAAGGATTTGGAATGGGCTATACTGCAAGGTATGTTGTTGGGCACCACGAGAGGTGAATTTAGCCCTGGGAGTTTAATTTAGAGTGAGAGCTAAATTTAGCACTGGGTGTCTAAATTTATGCATAAAGGTCTGAATTGCCTAGGAGATTTGAATTTAGCTCCAGAGGTCTAAATTTTGATCCAAAGTGTTGAATTGAGACATAGAGTTCTGAGTTTAGCTCTAGAACGCTAAATTTAGCAATGCCTTAATTCAGCCCTAAATGTCTAAATTTAGCGTTGGAAGGTGAATTTAGCCTTGAGTGCGTGGGAGTTGTCCTGGATATTTGAATTTATCCATAGAGAGCTGAATTTAGCCCTGGAGGTATAAATTTATCCTGGATGACAAAATTTAGATCTAAAGAGCTTTAGCCCTGAAGTGATAAATTTATGGAGGGCTAAATTTGGCTCTTTAGGGCTAACTTTGTCTCTAGATGGCTAGATTTGTCTTTAGAAGGTTAAATCTGGTCTGTGGAGGGCTATATTTGATCCTGGAGGGCTAATTTGTCTCTATAAGGCTAAATTTTCTTTAGATAGCTAAATTTGGCAGATGAGTTAAATTTAGGCTATAGAGGGCTAAAACTTACCAGAGATGATCAAGTTTAGCACTTTAGAGCATATATTTAGCCATCTAGAGACAAATTTAGACCTCTAGAGGAGGGCTACCAAGGGTACTGGTACTTCCCCATCCCTTATGGGCCGAAGGCCTGAAAAAATATAAAGGTCTCCCCTTATGGTTTTTTAGAAAAGGTTTGGTACCCACCCTTTAAGGGCTTGGTACTCCTCTTAAAAAATTTATTTAGTCCTGGAAGGCTACGTCACTGTATCTTTTATACACTATAGTGTATTGACATTGATATTAGCCTATCTCTACAGGGACTCAGAAGGGAATCCAAAATTTTTTCTGTTTCTTTCATCGAGTTTTATCAAAATATATATTTGGTTTTGAGCGAAAGGTGCATCCATACTTATCATTCCTGGTTAGTTCTAGAGAGCTAAATTTGTCTCTGGATAGCTAAACATATGCTCTAAAGTGCTAAATTTAGTTCTAGATAGCTAAATTTACATTTTTAGGCAATTGCTACTGCATCGATCATACCGGTTCCCCCCTGATTTTATATGATTCTACCAACAACCGCTATACCCGGTATGCTGAATGCATGATTCTAATGGTGACAAATCCGCAGTTGGATGGGTACTATGCGAGTGCTATTGACGAGTGCACTAGTATTGGATATTTCCCGAATTTTGTCATGCCAGGATTTTTGACTTCCAGTGCTGAGGAACAGTATATTGAAGGTAAAAAGTGTCTAAAAATTGAAGTTTAAGGCTTAAAAAGTGCCAAAAATTGGAGTTTACGGCTCCAAATATCGATTTTAGAGCATAATTTCGATGAATTTTTAGGAAATTTTATGATTTTATGGAACGAAGTCAATGAAGGGGCCAATTTATACCCGTTTTATATAGGATATCACAGAAATGCGCAGAATAACTGGGTCTGGTATGATTATGATTTAAATGATGTTGAGGTAAGTTTTTATTAGGATAGGGCTAAGATTGGCTCAAGGTAGCTAAATTTGGTTCAGGAGGACTAAATTTGAATCAGAAGGGGTAAATTTTTCAGGAGGGCTAAATTTGCTTATGGTGGGAAAATTAGGGCTCTTGGCTGTAGAGGGCTAAATTTAGCTCAAATGGAATTTTCATCACACACAATAAAAAAGTTAAAATTGGGGGTCTAGTGTGCTAAATTTGGATCAGAAGGGCTAAATTTTGTTCATAAGGGCTAAATTTGTTTATAATGGGTTAAATTTGGGCCCATAGGTCTAATTTTTGGCTCTAGAGAGCTAAATTTGTATTAAATGGGCTATTCCATCGCATTTAACAAAATTTCAGACATCTGGCTACACCAACTGGGGACCTGGATACCCCACAAGCGATCTGTCAAAAAATTGCACTGTGATAGACTCAAAGGATGGCGTAACCGGATTTTGGAAAAACGTCGAGTGCAACTCCCAGTTCAGCCTTATCACCGATGTTCTATGTTTTAGCTATATGTGTCACGCCGAGAGTTACGCTTGCTTGAACCAACTTTTACCTAAAAATAACTCTAATGCAGAAACTGTTCAGAAGCATCACAGACAAAGGAACTTTTCAAAAAGGACCATAGAAGGCCATAAACTCTTCATGAAAGCTCACAAAATCACTGGATAGTACAAATTTGCATGAAATTCACATATTTAATTCACTTTTTATTGTTGCTCTATTTATCCAAAATAAAACATTACAGCATAAAATTCCGCATGCTCTTCGAATATTTCTTTGGGTTCTGGTGGTTTTATTTCGGCCCCTTCCATCCTATCTTCATTAGTTCTTCGTATCGCAATATGCCTAAAATTATCTCTTCCGTCGATTTTTTTGTATTTTTCGCTTAAGATTCTCCACTTGTTTCTGATCGATATACCTAAATATTATTGTTTTTGACTCAAAATTTAAGAATTCTAATGCGAGAAGTCTAAATATAAAAACAAAATAAGACTTAAAGCTGACACATTTTTTCAAGTAATTTTGCGACAAATAGAACATTAAATTTTCATATTTATTCGTAAAAAATTGTTATTGATAACGTCTAATAAAATGGCACACATGTGCTTAAATCATTGAAATAGGAAATTAACGGATTCTTATCCATCAACAAGCCTTGGTGGTGCAGTGACAAAACAGCGGCTTTTTGGTCACATGGATGCGGGTTCGAATCCCGCTTTTTTGCCACTCGGCCTTGTGTCGCGTCGCGCGACGTCGCGTGATCAGCACTTGCGACGTCGCAGGCTGTCGTGCAATGCGTCGCGCGACGCATTGTTCGCTCTATAAATGTAATTGCTCTGCACGACGCGACGGAAATATAAATCTCCCCTATGGACTTTTAATTTTATGGCATTAAGCCTATGGGCTCATAATCCAATGGCTTAAGCCTGTGTTCTTAAGCCTATGGCACCTAATCCATAAAGATTTAGCCTATGGGTTCTTAAGCCTTAGACCGTATTAGCTGCTCGCGCTTAGCATTCGCTAGAGTTAAAGCAAACGTTTAGAGTTAGCCAATATATACGGATTTTTATGTCTCTGTTGTATTTATCTCTTTTTTTACTTCTTTAGGCTTTTTTAACCCGGGACTGCGCAGCGTATCATATATGATACAAATTTTCAATGGTCGAGAACGTGCATTTTTTTAAATGACTGAATATAAAAATGACATGATCCTACCGTTTTCAGGTACGCTGAACACGATGGTAGCGTTTTTTTCATTCCATAATGCATTCCTACGGGACCTAGAGCATATTGAAAAATAACACTTTTTGGAAAAATTCATTTTCCTTTCCAAATCTCGTCGAGAATGTTTCCACATTTTTATTTGCTTCGAATCTTGCTCAGTGCATCAAAATACAGATACGCAAAAATTTTCATCCAATTTGGATGAGAAAATAAAAATTTCGATTTGCGCGGGGATCGAACCCTCGACGTTATGCGTGGAAAATTTTTTTACTCCAATTTTGAAAAAAATTATATATTTGGAATCAGGAAAGCTTACTTATACAGAAAATAATAACTTTTTAAAGTTTCTCCAGCGGGAATATAGTGTGCGCAGTCCCGGGTTAAAGGACTTTTTTTAATTTTTGAATTATTTTTAATCGTTTATGATAATTTTAAAACTTTTTAGATTCTTTTTTTGACCTTTTATATTTTATTTATTTTTTCCTTATTTGTTTTTTTATTGTGTCCGCTTCTATCAAAAATTCTATCCACTTCTATTATCCGCTTCTATCAAAAATTCTATCAGCTTCTATCAAAAAATCTATAAAATCATGTTCTTTATGGTCTTTTTACTATTATCTTTTTACGATAAGCATGTCGATTCTATATAAACAATGATAAAAAAACGGCAGTAGCCTTGAACTATAATAAACACACCCAAAATTGCTGAATAGAACAATATTCAATATGAAATTTTTAAAATTTACCATTTTGGTGCTTTTCTCAGGTAACTTTTATTATTTACTTCGAAAATTCACAGAAATTTCTTTTAGCGTATGTCATCGCCCAAAAGAAATGCGCCCAAAAAACCTATAGAGGTCCAGACAACCCCATGAATTGTGTTTGTAACGCTACCTATTGTGATGAAGTCCCTCCTCTAGGCACATTAGGCGCTAGTGAAGCCGCAGTTTATACCTCATCACAAAGTGGAAAACGTTTTGATTTGGTCAAGCAAAAATTTGATCCTAATGCGAGTAAATATATTTTGATTTTTTAAAAGTTGATCATTTTTAAATTTTAGAGCCAAACTCAATAGTTCTGACACCAAATGACATGCAAAAGAATCAAACTATTATCGGTTTTGGAGGGACTTTGACGGATTCGGCTGGAGTAATGATTGCAAAATTAAGTGCCGAAGCGCAACAAAATTTGATTAATACTTATTTTGCTCCAGAAGGTAGATAAAAAAAATAATAATAAAATGAAAAATTTGAATAAAAATTAAAAAATGGCTAAAAATGTTAAAAAAGCCAAAAATTGCAAAAAAATGACTAAAATGCTAAATTTTTTTTGTAAAAATCAACAGATAGGGTTGGAAGAATTTGTAAAATAGAGCTCTATACCTAATGGCTAAAACAAAAAAATCAAAAAATAATCTCTATAGGCTTAAGCTTAAGCCTATAGAGCTCTATACCTATGCATTGCGGTATAGATGGATACCCCTCATACATGGGCAAGCAGGGGGTACTGGGCACACATCAACAGATAGGGTTGGAAGAATTTGTAAAATTGCGAAGTGGTCTTTTACAAAAAGCAATTTTTGGGCGAAAATGGCTAAAAGTGGCATTCTTGACCAAAAAATCGCATTTTTGGCAAAAAATAGTCACTTTTTAACAATTTTTGGTGAACAAATGTTTTTTTTATTGACCATCCCGCACTTTCGAGCCTTCGGTACGAAAGTACAAGATAGACGACCACCCTGCACTTTCGCGCCAAATTTTGGACAAAAAACATAAGGGGGACCATAAGGAAAGATTTCGCTCCTTCGGCACGAAAGTGCAAAGTGGTCGTCATTTTTGGGAGAGTGCGGCGTGGGTGAGGGATGAAATTCTACCCCTTTGTGAAGGTGTGGTACTGGGCCCCAAAATACGAATTGGTCCCAAAGGTTACTGTTGACCAAAAAAACGTCGACATCGCAAAATTATTTTACGAATTCGTTTTATCGTATGTCAAATACGAATTTTCGCAACGAATTCAGTCTGGGCGGCTTCCCAAATACAAATTGATCCATTAATTTTTTCCCTGATACGACGTATTAGGGGGGGGGTACAGTACCCCCCTCCTTTCCCATGTATGATACCCCTCATCAAAAATTTTAATCTTGAGCTATAAAAAATGCTTTTTTTAAATGTTTGCGATATAAAAATTTGAGAAATACTAAAAATTAGAAAATAAAATTATAAAAAATTCCAGGAATCGGTTATACCATGATCCGGAACCCCATGGCAAGTTGTGATGCTTCTACACATAATTATACCTATGACGACCATCCTGGAGACATGAATTTGACACGTTTTAACTTGACCATGGAAGATTACAAATATAGGGTAATTCTTGGAAGAGTAAGAGAATGCTCAGAGGCAGGGCAGTGACAAGAACAAGGGCAGGAGCAGGAATAACAACACTTGTACCATTATCTAATTCCCCGACTTTAGATACCCTTTCTAACAATGATGCAAACTCTCATCGGAAAACAATTCAAGCTCTTTGCCTCCCCCTGGTCTGCTCCCGCTTGGATGAAAGTCAACCAAAATCTCGAACATGGAGGAACTCTCATCGGACCCGTCAACGGTCCATATTACGAAACCTGGACTAATTATTTCATAAAGTAAATTTTTCACTCATTTTTTTCATTTCTAACATTTTTCAGATACATTGAAGTCTACGCTCAACAAAATGTCTCACATTGGGGATTAACCATGCAAAATGAGCCCATGGTAAAACAACCATGGCAATCTATGGACTGGAACTCCACCATGGAGAGGTATTTTTTCTTTTAAGTTTACTTTTTATTCGAATTTTTTTAGAGACTACGCCAAAGGCTTATGGGGCAGTACTTTGAGAAAGAATCCTCTTACTAGTCATCTTAAACTTATGGTATTGGATCATGATAGGCAATATGTGCCAGATTATGTTGAGACAGTAAAAAATCGAATTCTGCTGACAGGAAAACCCTAAATTTAGATTTTCGGCGATCCTGCAGCTGCATCTTTGTTAGACGGTCTTGCCGTGCATTGGTATCATGATGATAGTACAAGCCCCACGATTTTGTCGGATGCGCACGCAAAATTGCAGGACAAATTTATTATTTATACCGAGGTTTGTCGATTACAAATGACATTATAGATTTCTAAGTTTGTGGTATAAAGGCAAGCCTAAAGATAAAGCTTAAAAAGTAATTCTAATCCTATAACTTAAGCAGGAAAGATAGCTCTAAGTCATATCTTAAGGGTCGCCACAAGCTATCGCACTACCACAAGCAACGGCACGAGCTACCGTACGAAGTCATCGTACGAGTGTAAAATACACTCGTACGACAGACGAAATGGTCACAAGCTATCGTACGAATTTCGTCGTACTGCGTCGTACGATCGTACGACAGCTTGTGGCAATTTTGTCGTACTTTTAGTTGAACGATCGTACGATGACTTCGTACGATAGCTTGTGCCGTGCTTGTGGCGACCCTAAGTATAGCATAGCTCTAAGCCATAGCTTAAGAAATATTGTAAAATATCTATTTTTAGAGCAGTCTTATGGGAGGTGTAAAAACCGGGCAATGGGGTCAAGGAAACTATATGTTACAAAAAATGATGGACGCCCTTCAAAACTGGGTTACCGGTTGGGTTGATTGGAGTATCTGCATGAGTACTCAAGGCGGACCCAACTGGGTCGGCAATATGGTCGATTCGGCTATCCTTGTCATACTGTAGCCGATGAATTTGAAAAACAACCAATTTTCTATGCCTTGGGACATGTTAGGTATATATTTTGGTTAAGCCAAGACTATGACCAAGACTCTGAAAATTTTTAATTTTTAGTAAATTCCTTGTTGAAAATTCCACCATGATTGGCATCAACAAAGCTGGTCTTAACAGCTCTATCCATCTAGATAGTATCGCTGGGGTCACCCCTGCTGGAGATGTCGTCATTATCATCAACAACAGCGATGTTAACGCAAATTACAGCGTCACTATCACAAATAAGAGAGGCGAGAATTTGAATCTAGTCCTAGAAGCTAGATCTTTCACTACTATTGTTTATAAAGACGTTTAAAAATTTTTATATGTTGCACCCGACCCTGAGAATCACCCAACTCAGAGTCGGGTACCCGATCCTGAGTCAGCAAAAATCCAACCCCAACGTGAAAATTTTCGCTAATTCTTTTAAAAAATTGATTTTATTAAAGGGGATGTACTTTGTGGCCGCATCTCGAAAAAAAGCTTCTCCATCATGAATTTTATTCGCATTTTTAAATTGTTGAAGAAGGTTTTTGCTCACGATTGTAATATGATTTTGGAAAAAAATCGTTTAAAACATAACTGTAATTTGGGGCAGTATAACTTTTCGTATAATTGTGGTTCGACGAACTTTTCGTAAGGCACTTTTCGTACGATACTTTTCGTTCGGTACTTTTCGTACGAACCTTTCGTACGAACTTTTCGTTACCTGATTATCAATAAAATCCATTTTGGTTTAAATGTTTTCGTGTCAATAAACGAATTTTATTGATAATCAGGCAACGAAAAGTTCGTACGAACCACAATTGTACGAAAAGTTATACTGCCAAATGTGGAAGATATGGGTCAACTCTTTCAGTGAAAACGGTTTATTTGTACACCCAATAATAAAAAACAACAATTAAAAACCAATGCTATTTAACCGAGCAGCTTTTTTGGGAAACTTTATGGCTTAGACCTAAGCCTAGGCTTAGGCTTAGGCTTAAGCCTAAAACCTAATCTTAGGCTTAAGCCTAGGTCTTAGGTTTAGGCCCTAGGCTTAGGTCTTAGGCTTAGGCCTAAGCCATATTGTTTCCCAAAAAAGTTGCCCAAATAATAGTAATTGATTAAAAACTCATTCCAATATATGTTCCTTCATAATTTATAAGCAGCCCTTTCGAAGAAGATCTGATTTTTGGCAAATTAAACACAATCAATACATCCGTTGCATCGAAACTGACAACATCGTTCTGTACCACCTTACTGCCTGCGCAGTCCGTTTGATATTCTTTCATCATCCTATCGTCTCCAAAAATTCGTATATACCCTCTTGGCGAGATATCCGCATAGTTTATAGTCATATTAAACCTCGCTATTCCTTTCGAACAGCTAATATGTTGGACCACCGCTTGATTGTAATAGTCCTCAAACGGGTAGTTAATAGATTGAATGACACCGAGCTTTCTATCAGCGAATACAATGTCTTCGTTCAAATAGGTCGAAAATAAGTTCCTGCTATCGTAGGCTAGGTTTAGACTCCCTCCTGGGGGGACGATAAAGTTGATGAGATTTCCATAAATGGTGAAATCATTCCAATAAGGCGAAGAGTCTTGCGAGATTTGGAAAAGATCGATTTGCTTGGTAGAATCTGGGATCCAACTTGATTTGACAAAGCCGAATTCAGATGAGACTTTTACGGAGAGATTTCCTCTATAGGTAATGTTGGAGATATGAAGAATGGGTAAAGCTCCATCACCGAATTCATTGGTTTCCCGGGGTAGGAGGATTGTGTACATACAGCTGCCGTTACTCGTTGAAGCGATGGAAGCAGAGAATGAAGTGTTCACTAAAAATAGTCTTTTATTCTCGTTAATCACTTAGACTCACCTGGAAATGCAATATTGAAGTTATTCGTAGTGTTACAATTAGCTGCATGAACTTCCGGTATTCGGAACAGCATATGAAACGTCCCACCATCATATCCATTTTGGGGTTTCTGCATAGTATAAACGCCCTGTTCCGTCGACAATGTTTGATATTTGATCTCCTCTTGATTTGATACAAGCGATGTATTGTAGTTAGTCAAATTGTGAGCATTATAGACCGGGATAAATACATATGACTCATTCCATATACTCTTAGACCAGAGTTCCAGCGTTCCAGTTGAAGCAGTAACAGAGAATCCAACTTGATCATAGGGGATATCATCGAAGTCAATTGTTGAAATAGGAATGGAGTTGTTCAGAGTGAAGTTCTAAAATTTACAAATCGTTTGGAGATAGTTTGATCCGAAAGTTAGAAAAAATATGAAAATTCTAGAAAATCAAAAAAATGGGAACCCTGAAAAATCTTAAAAGCATCTAAATCTTCGAAAACCAAAAATCTCCAAAATATTAAAAAATAAAAGAATTATAGAAAACCTAAAAACATGGGAATTCCCAAAAATCTAAAGGCTCAAAAAATTCGTATTTTCGATCCTATCGACCCTTGTTGGATCAGGTAGAACAGTCCCCAATGCGCTGGATAACAGAGTACGCAACGACTCCGACAGCTTAGCAAAATCTTGTGACTTTACCTGGGACCGAAACCCAGCAGCCTTCAGAACCAGCCATTTCTGACTAGCGCCTCTGACCACTTGACTATCTGTAGCCCCTAAAGTGGGTAATACAGTGTCAGCTGTTGTGGGCTGGCTTAGGTAAGCCCACTCGGTCTTGTCTCGAGGCAATTCCGCTAGCATGTAGTCTCACAAGTGGTTGCTTATTATTTAGTCTCTGTATATTAGTAGTGCCTTTAGTTGCTTATAATATAGATAAATAGGGGGGGGTCGTAAAGTGGTTGCTTATTACCTCCTCGTGCGGGGGCCTAAAGGAAATTTTTGCCTTTCGGAGCCTATAAGAAATCCAAAATTCTATAGAATCTATGGTTTTTTAACTTCTTACCATCATTCCAATTTCGTATTCGTCTCCTTTCGACACTTCATAAGACAAATCCAGTTTCCAATAACATCCACTAAATTCGTTATAGTCACACATTCCCGAAGAGCTATTCGTCACCACGTTCAGACATAGATCCGTTTCTTGGGTATAAAATTGTAGCTCCATTAGACTTCCACCGCCATTTCCTCCTAAGAAATACCACTGCTGCAGATGATCCAATAAAGAAATCTCGTTTTTGCAGTTCGTTAAAGAAACATAAGCAGTGCAGTTGTCGTTGAAGACTTGGAAATCGAGATAGACCATATCCTTTGGGTTATAATAGTCGATGTGAACGGTATAATTGCACGAAACGCAGGGGGAACATTGTGGTTCTCCGTCAAAATGGCTTATTAGACTGCTATTGATTTTTTCTTGACTTTGATATTGATTCAGGCAAGCCTTTTCCGGTGTTGATTCGGGCAAATGTCTGTTCTTGTTTGGTTTCAACTTCGCAAAAACGTCTTTGCTCTCTTGTCCATTGTTCTTGCCTGATCCTGATTTAGGCAAAATCTTACGTGGTTTAGACTTTACATAGTTATTCCCGGATCCAAAAATAGATGTGGGGTATAAAGAAAATCCGCTAAAGGCATCCGAACTGTTAATGTAGAATTTATTTGGGGAGTAGCATAAGCAACTTGGGCTTGGTGAAGGAGTTAAGGGGCTTGTCGTTGTTGAGGAAGCCTGCCCATTAGCATATTGGGATAGAGTTAAGATCAATAGACAAGTCAACATGGAAAGATTCAAGCTATTCATAGGCTTCAGATATACCAATAACAAAGAGAGTCCTAAACTGCAAATGTTTAAAAGAAACTTGAAGAATATAAGAGAAAGACTAAAAATTTTGGAATTTTAAAAAGTTTTCTGGGTTCTTAGAGCTTCCTGGAGTTTCTAGGTGTTGCATTGATTTTGTGATTTTTTCGAATTTTAGAGTTTTCTGAGTTTGTACAAGTTTACCGTAAATACTGTAAAATACACCCCGGGACGTTAATTTTTCAACCCCCCCCCCTAGAGGGGAGAGCGATATTTAGAGGAGGCGCTTATTTTTTAGCCCCTTCCTCCCCACCCCCCACACATGAGTACTATGAGGGCCTGAAAAGGTGCTAGCACCCAGCACTCATGGATGCTGGCACCCACCACCATTCAGCATCCATGAGTGCTTTTGGGTGCGAGTGCTAGCACCTTCGGGCCCTGGTACAAACACTCTCCCCCAAAATTTGTGACTTTCTGCGGGCGAAAAAAACATAAGAGGGGACCAAGGTGATTTTTGAAAAACAATCACCTTGGTCCCCTCTTATGTTTTTTTTCGAAAATTTAATTTTTTTAAATTTTGCGTCAGCCTACAAACCGCGAGCTTTCGCCCGTAGCTCGTCGACAAAGAATTTACAGATCGCCCGCAGGCTGAGGGCGAAATGAGTCTCGACCGCAATTTTTTTGCGGGCGACTCCCCCCCCCCCCAGTTACCAACATTTTGGTGACTGGGGGGTTTCAACCCCCTGGAGAGGGAGGGTGCGTTAATTTTTCAACCCCCCCCCTAGAAGGGGGCGTATTTTACAGTATTTACGGTATCTAGTTTTCAGGGTTTTCTATAATTTTATGATTTTTCAAAGAACCTTGAAATTTTGAAAAATATTTATAATGAACTCCACCTAATGTCCACAGCGTTCCATAGAAACCACTTAATGCGCCATTCGTGTTCGACGGTTGCACCGTTGCGTTGGTTGTTTTTCCAGTTCGACTTCCAGTTGAACCTCCAGTCGGAGTCCCAGTTGGACCTCCAGTTGATGACATCTCATTCTTACCAATAAACCTTCCTTCATAATGTATCAGCAACCCATTCGTCCTTGGTCCATCCAATCCGGCATCAAAAACAATTACCACTTGAGTGGCATTCAGGCTAATTGTTCCGTTCACCCTTCCTTTTCGATAATCTTGGACTAGCCTCGAATCACCGAAGATCTTCAAATAACCTCGTCTGGGAATATCAGCGAGCACAATATTGATAGTATAAGAAGCTAGTCCTTTGTTGCACCGGATCAATTGGGTTACGTCTTGACGTCTGAAAGCAATTGGATAGGCTGGGGATTGGATCACGCCCACGCCGCGGTCATCAAATGTTCGATCGACGTTGGTTCTATTGAAGTAGCTTAGGCCAGTGAAGGTAATGCTTAATTGGCCTGAAAATTGGGATTTATGAAGATAGAGGAAATCTTTGTGGTTCGGGAAAATCTAAAAAACGAGTAAATTCCACTTACCAAGCGGAGGAATAACAAAGTTGATCATATTCCCATAGACATAGGTATCCGCCAAGTATGGAGCCGTATCTTGTGTGAATTCAAACAACGTGAACTCAAGTATCGGATTCGGGTCGAACCCAATCGGAGTCTTGACTTGAACCGAATCACTTCCCGTATAATTCACCTGCAGTATATGCAAAATTGGCAAGAAATACGAATTCTCATCCAACAGGACCGAATACATACACGATCCGAAATTCGATGCCACTATGGTTTTTGAGAAAGTAGCATTCATCGGAAACAAAAGATCGAAATTCATTGTATCGTTGCAATTGGCTGAATGAAGTGCAGGGATTCGCCATAAGAACTGGTATGTTCTAGTATCGGCGATTTCTGGAACCGTGACCGCCAGGCTATTGGTCTGGGATCGGTACGAGCCGAATGTCTTCCATGGGACTAGAGTGAAGGCGTAGTTTGTCATATTGACAGCGTCATAGATGAAAGTCTTCGTGGTAGTACGGTTGATCACGCCCGCAGACCACAGTTCTAATGGATTGTAGCCAGTTGTGTTGATGCTGAATCCGATGTAGTCGCTGGTGATATCATCGAGATTTAGGATAGAGTATGGATTTGTCGGTTGGAGGGTGTAGTGCTAAAAAATGGCTTTCTATGCGTTTCTAGGGGCTTAAAGGGCAAGATCGGGTTATCGAGCAGCCGGACATATTAAAGAACCAGTCCAGTAATTTACAACCATATGAAAAATGATATATTCGGAAAGATCATGAAAAATGGAGCATTTTTTGTTTTTACTGCATGTTCTGAATCGTTGTAGTTTTCGAGGTAATTGCGTTTGAAATTTTGGATTTGTGTACAAGCTCTTCGTTGTAATACACAAACTTTTTTGAATTTTTTGCAGAAAAATCGATTTTTGCATCAATTTTTTANTCTGAATCGTTGTAGTTTTCGAGATAATTGCGTTTGAAATTTTGAATTTATTACAAGCTCTTCGTTGTAATACACAAACTTTTTTACGGAAAAATTGATTTTTGCATCAATTTTTTAAATTTTCACAAGATGAACATTGTAGCAATTTTTATAGCTAAATGAGACGAACAAAATGACACAAAAATTATCCGATTTGAACATTGTTTTGGGTTATTGGAACGAAAATTCTGATTCATGTTTTCATTTCAATAACCCAAAACAATGTTCAAATTGGATCATTTTGGTGTCATTTTGTTCGTCTCATTTAGCTATAAAAATTGCTACAATGTTCATCTTATGAAAATTTAAAAAATTGATGCAAAAATCAAAAATTCAAAAAAGTTTGTGTATTACAACGAAGAGCTTGTATACAATTTCAAACGCAATTATCTCGAAAACTATAACGATTCAGAACAGGCAATTAGTAAAAGTAGTGACAGAAAAAGTAGTGACGGCAGAAAAGTAGTGACGGAAGAAAAGTAGTGACGAGGAAAAGTAGTGATGGCAGAAAAGTAGCGACGGAAAAAGTAGTGACGGCCGAAAAGTAGTGAAGGAATAGTAGAAAATTCAAATTTTTGTCAAAAATTCAATTTTTTTTCAAAAATCGATTGCGCGCATTGAAAGATTCTGAAAATTTTTCAGGGGGTCAAAAAATGGAAAAAATTGCGTCAAAATTAGGGGTTATAAGTATTAACCCCAACAAAATCATTTAGGGGTAATTTTATGCGAGAAACCGACTGCGCGCATTGAAAAATTCTGAAAATTTTTTCAGGGGGTCAAAAAATGGAAAAAATTGCGTCAAAATTAGGGGTTATAAGTATTAACCTCAACAAAATCATTTTTAGGGGTAATTTTATGCGAGAAATCGATTGCGCACATCGAAAAAAATGAAAAAATTTTCCGGGGGTCAAAAAATGGAAAAAATTGCGTCAAAATTAGGGGTTATAAGTATTAACCCCAACAAAATCATTTTTAGGGGTAATTTTATGCGAGAAACCGACTGCGCGCATTCCCGAACCTTGAAAACGCTTCATTGACCCTGATTCAGGGAAGGGGTCGGCGTTTAAATAGTGAATGAATAGTAGAAAATTCAAATTTCTTTTTTGTTGGGGTTAATACTTATAACCCCTAATTTTGACGCAATTTTTTCCATTTTTTGACCCCCGGAAAATTTTTTCATTTTTTTCGATGTGCGCAATCGATTTCTCGCATAAAATTACCCCTAAAAATGATTTTGTTGAGGTTAATACTTATAACCCCTAATTTTGACGCAATTTTTTCCATTTTTTGACCCCCTGAAAAAATTTTCAGAATTTTTCAATGCGCGCAATCGATTTTTGAAAAAAAATTGAATTTTTGACAAAAATTTGAATTTTCTACTATTCCTTCACTACTTTTCGGCCGTCACTACTTTTTCCGTCACTACTTTTCTGCCGTCACTACTTTTCCTCGTCACTACTTTTCTTCCGTCACTACTTTTCCTCGTCACTACTTTTTCTGTCACTACTTTTACTAATTGCCTTCAGAACATGCCGTAAAAACAAAAAATGCTCTATTTTTCTTGATCTTTCCGAATATATAATTTTTTTCATATGGTTGTAAATTACTGGACTGGTCCTTTAAGCCTAACGACATAAACTTAAGCCTTAGATTATGGATCTAAGCGTGCAGTTCTTTTAATTTAATCTTACAAACATAATTCTCTAAGCTCACATCCCTGATAATCAGAAAAACTAACCCCACTCTTGTATAGCTTTGAAAACATACCTTGAGTGCCAACTTATTAGAGATAATCTCGCTATTTCGTCGAACATATTGAAAACTAAGATGAAAATAACAACTTCTATCAAAATTACAATAACCATGATAGCTTCTCGATGTGAAATTGATGCAGAGTTCAGGCTCTTGAGTAAAAAACTGATCAATATAACTATTGCGGTCTATCATCCATTCGAGCATGTTTCGTTGGTTTTTGCAGTTTGTTAGAAGAAGTTGGGCATCGCATTCGTAAAAGTCATTGTCATAGTTGATTTGGATAGCATCTTCCTTAAAGAAGAATTGGGTACGAACCTTGTAGGTACAGTTCAAACAGCTGGTATTGTAGCAAGATCGATAGTTTGGAGTGACGTATAGATCGAGTTGGCTAAATAGGGTTGTTGAAGGGTGGGTAGAAAAGATTGGGAGTCTTCAATTTGGTCTAGATTCAATTCAGATCCATGCCAGATCAAGATCCGGTTACTGGTTTAGGTCCTGGCATTAATTTTGGTTCGACTATGCTTTGAAATTAGATCAGTTTCTCATTGTTTCAATACTAGAGACAGACCCCAGATGCTGATCCTAGTTCTGATCCTGACTTGAACCTGATATGTCTGACTGATTTTTTCATATCCTAACCATTAAGACCTTCAAAATTTACCTATGTGCATCGCTTTTGTTAAGAAAAAGTTCATTTTGAGGAAAACAAGAACAAGACGGAGCTGTTGTAGGTGTAGTCGTAACTTGCTGGTATGACAAATATGTCAATGCCATAAAAACTAACACTCTATATAATAACGTTGCCATTTTTTAACAACAATGCATCAATTATAGAGAAGTATGCTCTAATGGAAGCTTCGCTATACTATGAGGCTATTTATATTGGTTGTAAAAAATCGGTTTTATTAGCCTTGAATTATTTTTGATAAGAATTAGTGATAAATTATGATGTTGAGGCGAGACGATAGTTCAGTATCGATGATATCAATTGAAAAGGTTTTGGGACTAAAGACAGTGACGTGGTCAACAATCTTAGAAGGAGTGGCATCAGTTTGTTTAAAAAATATTAGTGTCTCTCCTTATGATTGTTTCCGGCTCTTCGGCCCGGAAGCCTCTCACCTGTGAGGCATGTCATCTCTTGCCTATCTTTTAATATTAAACGAGAAATGTTTGCATGTTTGTAGAGATGGCCAAAAAGTTACGAAAATCGTAAACTTTGAAAAATGTAAAAATTTTTAAGAAAAAGCATTTATTTTTATATTATTAGTGTTTTTCTAGAGGAAAGAAATTAATTCTGAACTTTTTTCTTCGTAAAGAATTTTACGAAAATTTCGATTCGTAAAATTTTTTTACGATCGTAAACTTTTTCACGAAAAATTGAAAAAAAATAATTTGCCATAATTTATAAATATTCGGGAAATTCATGAAAAATAGAGCATTTTTTGTTTTTATAGTAAATTCTGAATCGTTACCGTTGTCAAGATAATCGCGTTTGAAGTTAGCGATTTTTGGAATTGGTTTTGAATTTGAATCTCCCGCCAATCCTTGAAATCAGGGATTGGCGGGAAATTCAAATTCAAAACCAATTCCAAAGATCGCTAACTTCAAACGCGATTATCTTGACAACGGTAACGATTCAGAATTTATTGTAAAAACAAAAAATGCTCCATTTTTCAATTTGAAAAAAATCGAAAAATTGAAAAAATCGAATCATTATTTGAAAAAGAACGAAAAATTGGATAGAAATTGAAAAAAATCCGAAAATTTTTAAAAAATTCGAAAAAATCTTTGGCATCAAAGCAACCATGATAATTTTTTTTGAGCACAAAATAATTTTTTTTGCGCACAATATTTCTTTTTGCGCACAAAGTATTTTTTTTTGCGCACAAGTATTCTTTTTTGCGCATAAGTATTCTTTTTTGCGCACAAGTATTCTTTTTTGAGCACAAAGTATTTTTTGCGCACAGGTTATATTTATACATGTGTATTACAAATGTGTTAAAATTTTTTAGGCCTTAGGCTTAAGCTTAGCTTTAGGCTTAAGCCTAGCCTTAGGCTTTAGGCCTTAGGCTTATGCCTTAGGCCTAAAGCTAAGCTTAAGCCTAAGGCCTAAGCTTAAGGCCTAAGCCTAAAGCCTAAGGCTAAGCCTAGGCCTAGGCCTAAGCCTAAGGCTAGGCTTAAGCCTAAGGCCTAAGCTTAAGGCCTAAAGCCTAAGGCTAACAAGGGAACCACTAGTTCTGCCACACTCAGATTTTTATGAGACCTATCTCAAAAAATCGGGAAAAAATAGTATATTAAGAATATGTATATGATTTAATACACCAATCTTCCTATCACGAGATATCGAGGGGAAAAGTTGCAAAAAAAATTCATTATAATTTTGTGCAAAAAGTATTTGACACATGTGAGATTCGAACCCGGCTCGTGCAGGGTAAAAGTCAACGACGCTACCAATTGAGCCACAGAGGCCAAACGTTAAAAACCTACAAATTTTGGCCATTATTAAATGTATTTTTGTTTATATCGAATTTTTTAATATTTTTTTATAACAAATAATATTTTTAAACAATTTTGATCAATTTTCCTTTTTAAAAATATTATTTGTTATAAAAAAATATTAAAAAATTCGATATAAACAAAAATACATTTAATAATGGCCAAAATTTGTAGGTTTTTAACGTTTGGCCTCTGTGGCTCAATTGGTAGCGTCGTTGACTTTTACCCTACACGAGCCGGGTTCGAATCTCACATGTGTCAAATACTTTTTGCACAAAATTATAATGAATTTTTTTTTGCAACTATTCCCCTCGATATCTCGTGATAGGAAGATTGGTGTATTAAATCATATACATATTCTTAATATACTATTTTTTCCCGATTTTTTGAGATAGGTCTCATAAAAATCTGAGTGTGGCAGAACTAGTGGTTCCCTTGTAAGCCTAAGCCTAAGGCCTAAGATAAAACCTGTGCGCAAAAAATACTTTGTGCTCAAAAAAGAATACTTGTGCGCAAAAAAGAATACTTATGCGCAAAAAAGAATACTTGTGCGCAAAAAAAAATACTTTGTGCGCAAAAAGAAATATTGTGCGCAAAAAAAATTATTTTGTGCTCAAAAAAAAATATTTTGTGCTCAAAAAAAAATATTTGCGTCAAAGCAAAGCCGAGCCCTTGAGCGCCGAAGGTGCTCGGTCTCCCCGGTTCTGTCACTGATTGGAGACAAGTAGATTTTTTTACAAGTAACTTCAGTTTTATGTTAGATTTGGCCTATACTCAAATATATTTAAGGTTTTTAGATATGTCTATAAGTATGGAGTATATGCAGAGAGCTTTGGCACTTCTAGAGACCTTTTAAGATTCATTTAGATTTTTTTATTCAAGATTCATTATTCGTCATTCTTTGATTCCATTTTAATTGAGTCTGCTGTTGAGAGTGCCCTTCGTCATATCGACAAATGGAATGCAAAATGATGGGGTTATAAAACAGTCATAAAACTAACTGTTTTTATGAGCATTTTGTCTTGATAATCGACTTGGTTTCGCATGAAAACGAGGCGGAAGGGATTGGTGCCATAAAATTGACGTCTGTTAATTTAGGGTACCTTGAGGAAAATGATATGAGAAATGAAATAGATTAGAAAGGTATGGAAATAAGTCAGTTATTATGGGCCGGAATGTCTGTAATAAAGTGTGACCTTTATTTCTGATTGTGTTAAGGAGGTGCAGTGCAAAAGGAAAAATGACGTGCAGTGTTTAGGAGTCTAATTGCTCTTTAAAAGATTAATCCGTATCCTACGGTTGGTCAAATGTCTAAGAGAAAAATGACCTGATACGGGCAATGAAAAAACTTATTGATATGTGATTTTTAAGGTTGTTTCTAGAATTTAATGATTATTTTTCACATGTTTTCGTTTCCCCATGTGCTTAAATAATGTTATATCCAGAGTTACCATATATATAACTAAACTAACAACATCAAAGGTTGTCGGATTTCACATAGAATTTTTTATTGTTTTCTTGATTTTTAATCATTTTTCGACATTCAATAAAACATGAGAATTTTTTTATAAAACATGAGAAAACGTGTATGTCAAAGAAAGTTTGAAAAGTTACGGAAAATTAGCCGAAAAGATTTCTTTGAAGTACATATATATGAACAAGAGACCACGCAGGGATGCCTTTCTTGAAAAAACAATGTTTGAAGGCATTGAAACAAATTTAATTTATTAAGATCGCTGAACGAAAATCTAAGGTTGCGGAGACTCTGATTACAATCTAATGTTCTTAAAAGCGTCGAACATTAATCTAAGTGATGAGCATAAATAACATCTAATTTTTTAAAGGTACTGAACGCAAATCCAATTTGTTAAAAAAATAGAATCTTCGATTTTTGGAAATGCAGAACATAAGTTTCACAATTTTGAAAAAATTGAGTAAATGTAGATTTTTATCCGGTCAAGTGAATCTACGTTAAATTGAAAAAAACTTTGAATGTAGACTTAGAAGCCCGATCATTCACAACTATTGTTTATAGAGATTAATTCGTAGAATTCAAATAAAATGACGAACATCCGTTCAATTGTAAATTTAAAATGAAATTTTGTAAAGAAATATAATAAATAAATAGCTGGAACTCATCAATTTTTTGCCATTTTTCACGTTTTTTATCGGAGCTCTAATCTCAGATTTGCCGCTAATTGCTTATTTCGGATTTAAGCTTAACGACTAAAATTAAGCACACAAGTTTAAGCTTAAAAGACCAGTTGCATAATTTACAACCATATGAAAAAATGATATATTCGGAAAGATCATGAACAATGAACCATTTTTTTACGGCATGTTCTGAATCGTTGTCGTTTTTGAGATAATTACGTTTGAAATTTTAAATTTTTGTACAAGCTCTTCGTTGTAATACACAAACTTTTTTGAATTTTTTTGCGGAAAAATCGATTTTTTAAATTTTATAAAATGAACATTGTAGCAATTTTGTATAGCTAAATGAGACGAACAAAATGACACAAAAATTATCCAATTTGAAAATTGTTTTGGATTATTGTTTTGGATTATTGAAACGAAAACGCGAATCAGAATTTTCAATAACCCAAAACAATGCTCAAATTAGATAATTTTGGTGTCATTTTGTTCGTCTCATTTAGCTATACAAAATTGCTACAATGTTCATTTTATGAAAATTTAAAAAATTGATCTAAAAATCGATTTTTTTGCAAAAAAATTTGTGTATTACAACGAAGAGCTTGTAACAAATTCAAAATTTCAAACGCAATTATTTTGAAAACTACAACGGTTCAGAGCATGCCGTAAAAACAAAAAATGCTCCATTTTTCATGATCTTTCCGAATATATCATTTTTTCATATGATTTTAACTTACATGACTGGTCCTTTAAGATCATAGGCTAAAATTTCGGTTTAATTTTATAGCTAAAGATTTAAGGCTATAGCCTATAGTAAAAACAATTATTTGCATTTTATAACTTTGTAAAATGTTTATTTGTCATCCCTCCGTACGTGACTTTCTCTCATTTATATCTAATTAAATTATTCAAATTAGTGGGATGAGAAGCCGACTTGCGCCTCCTAGAATCCCTTTTAAATAAATGACACGATTTTTTTTATCAAATTATTATAAACAGAGATCCGAGTTATCAACATGTGGTACTTATTAAACGGTCCAATAATTCTAATAGTTTCCGTTTGTGGCTCCTTACTCAATCTCTATGCTATTTATGCCTTGGCCATTGTGGTATTTCCTATTAGAACGGCGAAAAATTCTACAATTTGTGTTAGATTTGATGGAAATTCGGTCCTATCAAAGGTCTATATCGATAGTCCTATAATAAAGCGTAAATCGAAAAGAAGCAGGATTTTTATTCACCTTGCTTGGTTAACCGGATGTGACGTGTTTTTATTGGTTTGCTCAATATTCAACTTTTCTATACCCGTTTTGATTGATAACGATGGAAATTTTTATATGAAAACTATGCCAATATGGTAAGAGAACGATAAAAAAGGGTTAAATATGAATTTTCCTCAAATTTAATTTAAGGTACACCATTTCAAACGCCGCATTTACTGCTAATGTTTGGCTAATGTTGGCCCTAACCATTGACCGGTATTGGTTTCTTTGTCGAAAGTTACAAAGCATTCTAACTCTCCATCAACAAAAAAACGATTCGCGCTTGCATCTTATCCTTTTTGCATTAGTTTTCGGCTCTTTTATCTATTGTATCCCACGCTTTTTTGAGCTCAAAATCACCTATTACGCGTTTTTTAAGGTCTATTTTATTAGTTACTCAGATCTAATGTATAACCGGGCCTATATGCTTTTCTATAGAGTCATCGGAAGCATTATTTTTTACTCTGTCGTACCTTATATCTTTGTTTTTATATTGTTTATGAAATATTGGGCTGTTTTGAGACACTCAGATGAGTATAATCTTACGCACAATTCTCGAAAATTGTCTATAACAAGAGCTAAAGAATCAAATAAGATGCTTATAGCGATTTCTATGAAATTTTTATTGTCTAGAATGCCTTCGATGATGGTAGATATTTATGAGATAATCATAGGACATCAGGAATTTTACAATTCTGAAATGGCTATGATTTTTGTTAGTCTAAGCAATTTTGCGGTGATTTTTGCAAGTGCTTCAACGTTTTTCTTGTTTTTGATATTTTCGAGGAGGTTTAGAAGTTATATAACTTGTAGATTGATGGATTTTTGTAAATTTATGAGAAAGAATGAATAAACTTTTTTCGCATGAAGTTTTAAACAGATTAAAAAATACTAACAAAAATAGAAAATCAGTTCAAAACTAACAAAAATAAGCTTAAACATTTTCTAATTTTTTTACCATTTTTAACCTAGGCCTAAACATTCCAAATCATATAAAATAAGGGTTAAAGTCATCAAATAAAGACAAATCAATGCACTAGATAAACGATGGTCATAATCTATTTTGACTTACAAACAGGGGGTGAAAGGGTGGTACCACCCACCACCCCAAGTGGTGGGTGATATTGGGTGGTTCCACCCACACTACCCATCTAATTTTTTTGACTATATTGGACCTAGTTTTTTTCGGTCCGGATTCTGATTCTGAACTCGAATTCTGATTCTGAATCCAGAATCAGAATCTGGATTCAGAATCCGAATTCAGAATCCAAAATCCAGACCAAAAAAACTAGGTGCAATATAGTCAAAAAAAGATCAGATGGGTGGTGTGGGTGGAACCACTCACCACCCGGGGTGGTACCACCTATCATCACCCCACCACCCCCGGGTGGGTGGTAACACATTTCGAAAATCGAATTTTCGAGTTTTTTCTGCCCTTGGGTGACCATTGAAACAAATCGAATTTTTACGAATTTTTCAATTTTGTCCAAAAACGGTTGAAAATGATTTGACATAATCAAAAAAGATATTGATCAATTTTAATTGGAAAACAGTTTTCACTTTTCTCAACTTTTGGCACTATTTTTGGCCAGCGTGAGACGTCATAATGTACAATATAAAGACATTAAACGTTCTCTTATTAAGTGATTGATTGCTTTGTCGACTCCTACGTATTTTTTTACTCTATGTTACACTTCGAAGGCCCTATAGGACGTCTATAAAACATCTTTTTGATTCAAAAAATAATTTTGTAATGAAAAGAGTGAATCTCTATAATTTTCTGATTATATTCCTAACATGGTTTATTAAAGATATCGATGGATTTTCTAGAGTATATCAGATGAATAATGTGCAAGTTGTTACGGGAGGTAAGATCTAATTGATAAGGCTATTGATTTTATGCAAAAAATTTAGTTGCACAACCATTCAGGGTATGGTTTAAACAAGTTATAAAGTATAAAATTATCGCAGACAATTCTTATCTACCTTATTATGAAGTAGAGTATGTTTTTTATATTTCTTTATGAAGAAAATCATAGAAAATTGAGGCTGGTCACACTTGCGCATTCACTTTTACACAATTTTTTACAATCTCAAATTTGTTTCAATCCGGATTCTGAATCCGAATTCTGATTCGGATTCTGAATACGGATTTCGATTCTGGATTTAGAATCTGAATTCCGGATTCTGATTCTCAAATTGAGAATCAGAAAATTTCACTCTGGGTTCGGATTCTGAATTAAGATTCTGAATCCGAATTAGGATTCAGAAACTGAATCCGGTTTCTGATTCTTAATCCTATTCTGGATTCTGAATTCGGATTCTAAATCCGAATTTTGATTCTGAATCCGGACTCAGAATTCGAATTCAGAATCCAGTTTGAGAATCAGAATTCAGATTCTGAATTCGAATCCAGAATCGTAATCCGGATTCAGAATCCGGACTGAAACAACTAGGTGCAATATAGTCAAAAAATTAGATGGGTGGAACCACCCACCACCACCAAAAGTGCATGACAAATGCACATGCGCAAATGTAGGTGCGCAATGTTTCATGCGCAAATGTAAATGCGCAAGTGTGGCCAACCCGAAAAGTGTCATTTCTTATGGTCCTGATGCCTAAAAACCATAAAAATTGCTATTTTGGTGTTCCTTATACTTAAAAAATGTCATTTTTCAGCTCTTCATGCCTAAAAATCAAAGAAAAGTGTCATTTTTGTGTTTCCTGATGCCTAAAAAACATTAAAACTTTTAGAGAAGCTATCCATAATGCTTTCGCTCAATGGTCTTCAATCATCCCCCTAACATTTATCGATGTTACAAGAACTCAAGAAAAGCCTGATATATTCTTAGCATTTAGTAATCAACTTTGCAGTCTAGTGTGCCAACAAGTAACTCAAAAATTTGGTGCTTGGTATGCATTCACCAATCCAGGTGAAAGAACGGTTTTCAACACTTTTCATCAATGGGCTTATAGGGATACGTGGAAAATTTTGAGCGGACAGTAAGAAAATTAGATGTGTAAAAAATTAGATGTTTTTAGGTATGTTGATTTTGGTACCGTAGCACTTCATGAGATAGGACATCATTTGTATATACCAGACGAATATGGCAGCCCTAACTCGATTATGCGTATGAATACCCTTAATCGACATCAAAGAGATTTCTATGGGAATTATATCAGACCTGGATTGCAGCCTGATGATATTGCAACAGCCCAGCGACTTTATGGAAGACGATAATAAGAATTTTACATTTTTTTAATTTGCTGAAAAAAATACAATAAAAATTACAAAATTAACCATAAAGCCACAAAAACAATTATGAAACACCAAGAGTTTCGTTTATACAACCTTTTCATGGCGTTGGTACTCGATCAGAGATATGCAAATTTCTCAACTTGTTGTAAACTTTGTCAGCACCATCCTCATCGAATCCAAGTTTCCAAACAATCACACCATCTTTCATATTTCCAAAAAATTCTGTAAATTATTCAGAGACCCTGAACTTGTTGGTAAAAATGGTAGAGTTAGCTGCCACTTTGCTAATCTATTGAAGCTATGAGAAGTTTTATGTCAAAAATAGCGTTTCCATTGAAATGAAGGAGGTCCAAAAACACCTCTATTTGTCTTCTTTCTATTCATTTTGTAAGAATAGACAAAAGCGTTCACATAAAGTACTTCCTGTAGTAAACAATGGAAAGTTGTCAAACATAACAAGCTCAAACGTCAAACACTTGAATAAATAAGTGTAAACTTAAAATAGAGGCCCTCAAAATAGCATGAGTTTTCACAAATTAACCATTATCTCTAGAGAGTTTAGTTATTGAATTGCTATAGCGTAGCCGAAATTCGTGATCAAATACATAAAAAATTAGTCCCTATTTGGGGTGGAAACCAGGGCCGAGGGGTGTGTATTCCTAGACATGCGAGCATAGAAGATCGGACCAAGGGTTGTGCTAGGCTCAATTTGAGGGGAGGTCACTTTTAAAATGTTGGTAAAAATTAAATACATTTTTGAGCGCATTATTGTCGATTTATAATGACATTTTGTAGTAAAAAAGTGGCATTTTTGGTTAAAATTGAAAAAATGAACATTTTGAAAAAAAATGAAATTTTGATGAAAAATCAAATTTTGGGCAATACCATAAGGGGAAAATTAGATTTTGTAGTCTAGAGACTCTGCAGACCCCTCCTCCGAAGCGCTATCACTAGCCCGGGCTTTATTATTTTTTATTCTTTTGATCATCGGCCCGGTCGGCCCAGGCAGAACCGATGGCTAGTGAATGGTCTTATCTATCAAATTTCCACTCATAATCAAAAACAAACAATCACTGATCACAAATCTTGTATTATATTTTTTGCCTATTTTCTTCTCATAAATCCTTTTCGCCGATGTTTTTTTCAACCATATCTCCCTGAAGCTATTGTTTTTGCTTATATTAAAAACTTGAAATCCTTTTCTAAAATTCCTTTTATTTTCTAGCTATTGTGATTTAGATTTTTGGTCACCTAGTTCCCTATATAGCTTTCTTTTAATATGAATCTAGGAGAAGAAGATGATGTAATTGTAACTTAATTTTTCAATAAATATTAAAACCAACACCTCAGACACTTACAGCTAGCCCTGACTGAGTGTAGGCCTTTTAGACCCCTAATCCAAATGATTTAGGGCCAGGATATGAGGAAGGAGGGAGGGCAGTGGACTAGGGACGACTTGAGGTGGGGGAGTAGGGGGTACCTTTTCTCAAAAAATTTCTTGAAGATCGTCACAGATTCTATATGGATAGACATATGCCTATCCGTATGAGTTGTCACAGCTGTTTTTCTGATTTTAGGGATCCACAGAATCTGTAGACCCCTTTACGTGTCGCCAAACAGTTACATTGAATTTTAACATCTTGGCGACTCTTTAAAAATTTGATTAAAAACAGGAAAATGTTGAAAAGTTGTTATTTTTCTACTATCTAAATTTTTTGAAAAACATTTTACTTCCTGTTTAAAATAGAAATTTCGTGCTTCAATTTTTTTCAATAAAAATGTGTTTTTGTGCCGAGCTCTAAATTTGTATTCAAAAATATGATTAATTAATGTTTTTCGTTTTTAAAAAGGATAAACATATTCTCGAAACTCATGAACAAAATCTGAATAATTTATAACACGCCGAACTTTTAGTTGCTCTCTATAAAGAGTTTGATGCCGTCATTATCGGCTTGAAAGCACCCTTCCATCTTCCCCCATGTCATATGTCATCCATAGCCAAAATTGTAAAAATTGGGTTTAAAAAGCGGTTTTTATGCAAAAGTTTTTTCTACAGGGTGAGGCAAAAAAGTGCACCTTTTGTGATTTTTACATGAATTTGGGATTCGAAAAAAACCTAGCGGTCCGTTCAATAACCATAATTTTCCGTGATCTTCCCAAGATTTTGACCGTATTTTTTCGTTTTAGAGCCATATCTCGGTCATTTTGAATCCGTTTGGGCTGATTTTGTTTTCGTTGAATTCCTGAGATCACGGAACAATTTTGTAGAACATCATTTTTTATGAAAAAATTTCTATGTTGAAGAAAATCCTTATGAAATATTGTTTCCTCTGAATAGTTAGTCTTGAGTTATGATATGCGAATCTCGGTCTATACAGGGTGTGCGGAGATTATCCGACCCTCCTATTGTCGGATACTCTTCACCATAACTTTTGTTAGGAACATCTATACATCGAGATCTTGGTGTCTTTTTAAAGCTCACGTTCGTAGATTTAAAATGACACCAAGATCTCGGCATATGATTGTTCCTATCAAAAGTTATGGCGAAAAAAGTATCTAGATATATCTTATTATAGGGGGTCGGATAATTTCCGCACATTCTGTATATCATAACTCATGACTTCATTCAAAGGAAACAATATTTCATAAGGATTTTCTTCAACATAGAAATTTTTTCATAAAAAATGATGTTCTACAAAATTGTTCGCCGTGATCTCAGGAATTCAACGAAAACAAAATGACTCCAAATGGATTTAAAATGACCAAGATATGGCTCTAAAACGAAAAAATACGGTCAAAATCTTGGGAAGTTCACAGAAAATTATGGTTATCGAACGGGCCGCTAGGACTAACTTTAAAAATCTTTCATCAAGTACTTTAAAATGACATAAGACATTTGGATCTATGAGATTTGCTTATGTTGAGGCTCCCTTGTGAGGGAGGTGTCAAGCTGCACATAAAACTAGACTGATATTCCTGACCAAGTCCTTTTTCAAAAGCCGGGTTATAAAAACGTAAAAATCGCTAACAAAGCCAAGAGATCCCTAAAAACATATGGGGGAAGGGGCCCCAAAAAACATTAGGAGGAAGGGGACCCATGGATCGATTTTTGGGTCGGAAAATGATTTTTTTGTTTAGTAGCCTAAAAGCATAGGCATAAATTGATGATTACGAAAAACATAAAATTTCGGGGTGAACACTTCAGCTTAAAGGTTGTATAAATTATTTTTATGCAAATTCTTTGACCAAAACTCATTTGACCTCAAGGGTACAGACAGATTAATTATTAATTTTTTTAATGGATTTTTTACCATGGCTACCCCCTAATTTCAAATAAAAAGATAGCCTAAAACAAAGATTGTTGCTAAGAGCAGTAATGATCTCATTTTGCATAATCTTCTCTCTAGACAAAGTCTGGAAGTTTTTTTTCCAGCTATGACGTTTTTAAATATAACCATTCATCACTTTTAAATACCGTTTCAATTTTTGAAGTTAGTTTCTAGAATTTTGCTTTTTATGTCAAGAAATCCGATTTGCACGCATATTTTCGGAAGTGAAGTTAAAACACACAAAAGGAGCACGTTTTAATCTTTGTACCCGAACTTTGGCGTAGGAACTCGAATAATAAATTTAGCTAAATTTTTCGACACGCCGAACTTTTAGTTGCCCTCTATAAAAGTTTGGTGCCGTCATTACACTCACAAAATCTCTCTAAGCTAACCCCTGTTTTTCGGGGGTTAATCCCGAAAAAACAGGGGTTAGAAGGACCGAATACCCCAAACCCCTAAATGCAATTTAGGGGTTTGGGGTCATCCAGATATTATGTAATCATGTGGGGGGGGGGGTATTCGGTCCTCCTCATAAAAATTGATTACGTTAGTGAATTTTTGATGATTACGTTGGGCGGGGGGGGAGGGGGGTAACCCATCAAAAAGTTGATTACGTAATATCTGGATGATCCCTTAACCCCCGAAAAAACAGGGATTAGTCCGTTTGATCAGGCTTGAGGGTTAACCCCCGAAAATACAGGGGTTAGTTTAGAGAGATTTTATGAGTGTACCGGCTTGACAGCACCCTCCCCTCCTCCTTTTCATCATCTGTCATCTATAGATAAAACTGTTTAAAAAAGAGAGTAAAAAAGCTGTTTTGGAAGCAAAATTTGTCCCTATAATTTATTCTATTCTGAGCTGTATAAATTGGTTAGATCCGTTGTTGAGTTTTTTAAAGGATTATCAGATTATCATTATGTTAAGCTGTAACAAATTATTTTTATACATATTTCTCGACTAAAAATCATATAGCCTCAAGGATTCAGATAGTAATTAACAAATTTTTAATGGATTTTTTACCATGGCTACCCGTTATTTTAAAATCAAAATATAGTCTAAAACAAAATCGTTTCTACTAGCAGTAATGACATTTTGCGTAATTTTCCCTTTAGACCGATAAACACCAGGAAGTTTTTTCCCATTAATGAAGTTTTTTCATGTTAATACAGGGTGGCCCAAAAATAAGAGAATTTTTGCGATTTTTTCAATTTTTTTAATTTTCACTAAAATAATCCTATAGGGGGTTTTCTATGCGAGAAATCGATTGCGCATGGTCGGATCTTGAACACGCTTACATGACCCCGAATTAGACTATTTTCGCTTCATTATACACATCTCTTCTTTGTTTAGGATCAGAGAAACGTTTTCAAGGTTCAGTAATGCGCGCAACCGATTCCTCTCATGGAAAAACCCCTATAGAATTATTTTAGTGAAAATTAAAAATTTGAAAAAATCTCAAAAATTCTCTTTTTTTGGGCCACCCTGTAAATAAATTTAACCATTTGTAAGTGTCCTTTTAAACTTTGTTGACGTTAGATTACTAGTTTATCTGTTTTTAAGGCAAAAAGCCCGCTTTCTGCGCATATTTTTCGGAAATGATGTTAAAGTGTACAAAAAGAACACATTTTCACATTTTGCTCGACCTTTATACTCGAAGCTTCGGCGTAGAAACTCGAATAATAAATTTAACTAATTTTCTCGAATATACACGTGTGAAAATCGGGCTCATTTTTTGAATAACATGTTTGCGTATGTATTTTGTAAGTTAATTAAAACAATTTTCTCTATGCGCGTCAAAAATTCACTGTATTATCAAATTT
This sequence comes from Acrobeloides nanus, assembly GCA_900406225.1. Lineage (NCBI taxonomy): Eukaryota > Metazoa > Nematoda > Chromadorea > Rhabditida > Cephalobidae > Acrobeloides > Acrobeloides nanus. Next base: position 8,294 of record OZJO01003538.1, on the reverse strand, counting down.
TCGTTTGTAAATTTTTCCTTCACCTACTCAAAAAATTTATTTTTCTTGATTAATTTTTGCTTTGAGCTTTAATAAACTTTGCATACTTAGTGCACTTTTCTTTTAGAAGTCACCTTTCAATTATACTCGATTTTCACTAATTTTAGGTAGGGACCGCCACATTTACATTAAAAGATCAAAAAAATGTGTTACAGGTGACCATCTCAGATTGTTGAAATTTTTTGCTAAATCGCTAGTGTAAGTGTTAATCTATAAATCTTTAACAAAAAATTTTCAAAATTCGATGATTTTCGGGTATTTTGAAGCCCCTCAAAATCGACTATTTTCCTTTAAAGGGGGAGGGTAAGAATTAGGGACTAATCTCTGAAAAACATTTTTTCCAAAACTGCCTATATAGGGGTAAAATCATCGATTGTGCGCATTCTCGAAGCGTGAAAATGCTCCCTTGACCCTGATTCAGGGAAAACAGTGTGCTTATTAAGCGAAAATCGAAAAATTTAGATTTTTCGCGGAAAATAGATTTTCTAGAGGTAGTTTTATGCGGGGAATCGATTGTGCGCATTCCCGAAGCCTGAAAATGCTTCCCTACTCTGATTCAGGGAAAATTTGAATATTGAAGCAAAAATTAACATTTTTCAAAACTCCAATTTTCCCTGAATCAGTGCCAGGGAAGAATTTTCAGGCTTCGGGAATGCGCGCAATCGATTTCCCTCATAAAATTATCCTTAGAGAGTCTATTTTCCGCGAAAAATCTAAATTTTTCAATTTTCGCTTCAATACACACTATTATTTCCCTGAATCACGATCAAGGAAGCATTTTCACGCTTCGGTAATGCGCGCAATCGATTTTTCGCATGATTTTCCCTATGTAGTCTGTTTTGACACAAAAAAATTTTCAGAGATTAGTCTCTAATCCTTACTCCCTTAAAATGAGCAAAAATTGCAATGAACAAAAAATCATCATATTTCTAAAACTATGAAGGATAACAACGGATAACTTTTGCACAAATATTTTTCAGGCTATTTTGAAGGTTTTTGTTAAACAATTAGAAAAAATACCTTCGGTAAATAACTTTCGAAATTTTTACCCAAAAAAATGCAGTATAACATGATCAACTTTCACGACCTTATGTTAATTGTATCGTTAGTGTCGTGGTAACGCTGTTGATTTACACTTTAAACTTCTGGGTTCGATCTCCACCTATTTCAATAATTTTGTGCCATTTTTTAAATTTTTTATTCAAAACAACAACTTGTTTAGAAATGATTAAAACAAGTATTGTTTCTATTATCAAAATGGATATTTTAATCATGAAATTATCAAAAAATTCGATAAACAAAATTTCTCATGTCGGTCTCTAATTTTTATGAATGTTTGACTCAAATCGAATCGATAAAATTGTACCTTAGCGGAAATCGAGCAAAATTGAAAGGAGACTCCTAAAGGGAAAAACCCAATCTTGTTTACCACTTACTGCTTTTTTTGGTCCCATTTTTTGATTCTCGACCTTCTGTTGACATTCACAATTACGGAAATGTGAAAACGTGTAATATGAGGCGTGTACACACCAAAACCACATCTTATTGATGCCATTTTGGGCGAAATTTCACTGAAACATGCATAAGTCAGCAACAAAACCGAGAGTATTTGCTTTCTCGATTGTTTAAACATGAACAATGAGGCATTGGCACGCCAAAAGCTGTTTGCTATTGAGACATTTTTTAATTAAGAATCTCAGAATCACGTTTTCTCATTCATTAAACCAATGAAGAAAGGGTTGAAAGACCACGTTTCCGGTGAATTTTTTACGTTATATAGCCTTTCAACCTATTGAATTTGGTTTTTATTTTGTTTTAGAGATTATTGCTTGTGACGCAATAATACAAGAGGAATAAAAGCAAACATTAATATAGGAGAAGGGGGCTCTAGGAATTTCCACAACCGAATTTCCACAATGGAACTTCCATAAAGCAACTCATTGTGGAAGTTCCTAGAGCCGCCTGAAAGGATTTGTTTGCGTTGTGGAAGTTCCGCGTGTCGTTTTAAACCCCGTTGTGGAAGTTCCTAGATTTTCATGGTATAATCCCTACAATTCCCTATAATTGCTTCGCTAATTTCAAAATCACCAATTATTTTATGATATCTTGTATATGAGTACGAGGCAATTAGAAAATAGAAGCTTGACTAGAGACAGAATCAAGTAATTGAATTCATGTAAACTTGATAATGTTGAAATTCACATGTGAACAACATGACTGGACTCCCAACTTGCTTCGGGCCTCGTTCAAAATCGAATAATTATAGTGCCCTTGCAGAGCGTTACCCGCTGAGGCGATAAAATCATTTCGAAAATATAAACAAAAATTATTCCTTTTTTGCAAAAAAATACTGGATGAGTCATTAAAAACCACATTTTTGTGTTTTTTTGCGATTTTTTTCAAAAATTTTTAAGTTTTCTAATTTTCACCAAAATAACCCTATAATGGAGGTTTTCTATGCTGAAATGGATGTATTGCCGAGCCTTAATTAGGCTTTCCTGGTCCTGATTCAGGTAAGAGGTTTGTGTATTGTAGCGAAGATTCAAGGTCATAGAAGCGTTTTCAAGGCCCGTCAATACGCGCAATCAATTTCTCACATATAAAAACCATACATATGGTTTTGGTGAAAATTAAACAAGTTGAAAATTTTTGAAAAAATCTCGCAAAATACGGTTTTTACTAAGGCTGAGCGTTTTGCGGGGTTTTTAGAACCCCGCAGCTGAGATCTCGTTATCTCTCAGTAAAAAGTTGCGGGGTTTCATCAAATTCCGCAGGTTTTGATAATAAAAACCTGTGGGGTTTGATGAAACCCCGCAACTTTTTATTGCGAGGTAACGAGATCTCAGCTGCGGGGTTTCAAAAACCCCGTAAAACGCTCAGCCCTGGTATTTACCCACCTCATATGAGTCAATAATAACAAAAAACTCGGGGCTTGAGTTGAGTAAAATTTACGTGTTTGAGTACCTAGATGTACGTTATAGGGTTGAATTTCACGTGTGAACAGCATAATCCCAATGAGATTAGCCTCATTAAAAAATCACAATTTGTCAACAAATGACTCATTAAGACTTTATTAGTGGACGTCATATTTTTAGATGATTTTTCACGCATATTTTTCTCTACATGCTCTTTTACAAGTTGAAAAATTTTTCTGCAAAATAATTTTAACATGGCATTTTTAAAATCAAAACAATTGATGCCTGTTTGTTTGCATAGATTCCCTTTTTAGCTTGTTTGAATTTTGAACCCAACTTTCGTCAAAGGTTAAAACGTGTAATATGAGGCGTCTCAACGCCTAAATCATGATGCCACAGGGTGTTTCATTTCATCGGGAGCATCTTACAATTACGTTAACTATGTCAACAAAAAATGGATTTTACGTCTCTCATAAAAATTTGGCATCGCTGTTTATCATTGCAAGAAATTTTTTAGTTTTTTTTATTTGTATTAGTCGTATGCCTAGGGGGTTTATGGTCCAGGGTGCTTAAAAATAGGCTACCTATCAACTTCAGAGCCCTCAAAAACCAATTTTTTTAGCGTTCCGGAGGGAAATTTTTTTACGACTGTATATAAATCTCATAGTACTATAATATTATGCAATAAAATCCCAATGTGCCAGGGGAAGCTCGATTCTCTCAGAACTCCCGTCTTAAAATCTTCTTTGGAGTTACACTTTTTAAAGAAAAAAATTTGGGATAAAATAAATATTTTTAGTGTAAATTTGTGTGTACATATTATATTTTTGTGCGCACCTATTATATTCAAGATCAAGGTCAGTGTGATTGTTTGATTTTTGAACGTGATTTTTAGCTAATAGATAAAAATGAATGAAAGATGAGACTTTGAATACATACTCAAACCATATTCTTTCTCAACTTTATTGTGGGATTTTCACTTAAACTCAACCCTTCGACAAAAACGTCCTCAGTGATCCTTCTTTATTTCAAACAATGACTACTCTTTACTTAATTTACCAGGAATTTTACTTAACTTACCAGGAATTTTCTTTTATTTTTGTAGCTCTTTTTCTTACGCTCGATGGATTTTGTGGTCCTAAATAGAAAAATGGCCTGAAAAATTGTGTTTTGTAAATTTTCTTATCGTAAAAATTTTTGGCCAAAACTATTTTGATATTAATACTTCCTGATAAGCTTTTGTTTTATGTATAAATTGTATTGATTATGCAAATTTCAAAAATTAAAATGCCGAAGAATTTCATAGGAAAACTAAAAAAGCTGTAGAAAAAGGTTTATTGTTTAACTTATTGCCATGCGATTCGCTCGTGTTCTTGTTTGAAAATTTTATTGAAACATGAATCTAATTCTTTGTTATGTTAGGCTGGATGTAGATTTGAGGAAGAATATAAATTATTCTTCTTATTTTTTATTTCTTTAAAAATTTTTGAACCATGATATATTTTTTGTTACTTTGAACATAGATTTGAAGAAGAAGCAAGGTAGATAGAACCTTTTATAATTCTCTTTTTTCGTATAAAAAATTTAAAGTAAGGATTCATTTTTACAGGGTGAGGAAAAATACACTTTCTGTAACTTTTTACATGAATGTGCGACCCAACAATTTTTGTAAAAATTACCCCACTAGGGGTTTTATGCGAGGAATTGATTTTCCATTCCCGATGTGTGAAAACTTATTTTAACACAAAAATTTGCATAAATGCCCTTTTCTTGTTTTTCATTGAATATAAGCGTTAAAATCGGATAGATGATCACAGGACCATAGCGTCGATATGTTCAAAATTAATCCGATAATCCTTTGAATAATTTTAATTGATCACATGTTAGAGCGCGCCGAGTTCCGTTCATCTTCTGAAAGCTGAAAATGAACAAATGCACAGACATTATACGTTTAATGTAGTAGGATTATTTAATTTTCGCCCTCTCAAATTTTTCTGGGGTGCCATGACTAAAACATTGATTTTTTACCTATGAAAAATCCGGGTTTTTTTGCGTGTTTTCAATTTTAAAATTTTTTCTTAAAGTCTTGACATAAAGTGTATAGATAATATTTATAGCTCGTATTTCAAGAAATCTAACGAGTCCAAGATCATCCAAATTGATTTTAACCTCGCCGAGATATGTGCATTACTAAAAAGGGTAAAATTTGGCAAACACTCGAAAATTAGGTACCCTGTATCTCGGTGGGGTTAGATTTCGCGCCAAAATTCTTGCATTTTTTCCAATAAGTGCCTGGTATACTTTAAGATTTTTTGTTTCAAAAAATTTTGAAACACTTTTTTCTACATTCTCTTCTATTGGTCAAAAATCGAATCTTACAGATAGGATGTCACAGATAGACTTACAGATAAATTTCAAGTATTGACCTTTTTTGATGGATGCACTTTTATGGGGCCCAAAGAACACCCTCGAAATTTGAAACTAACTTCCTCTTTGCTTCTAGCATCATTCTTGTTAATGTTTTTAAAAACTTTTGTTATAAAACCTTTTTTGACTTCTATCATAAACTTCTTTGACTTCTATATAAAACCCTTTTATTGACTTCTATATAAAGCCTTTTTTTTACTTCCTTCATAGGCATTAGCCTGAGTTGGAAGTTTCTACTAAAGGTAAACATTTAAACTCAATTCGAGGCTTTCAGCGCCAAAATCAAGTGTGTCCTCAAAGCTTTTTCTTTTAAAAAATTAACTTCCACGTGTGCTGAGTCAATAAGATTGGAGAGGTTCGGAAAATGTGTTTTGAGACCATTGCAGAACACACATGTTGAAGGATTTTTGCATTCATTAAATTTTTATTTTTTACATAGATCCTTTGACCACGCATATTTCTTTTTTTAGCTTAAAAATTTTTTCTCTATATTTTTCTATTTAAAACTTTCGTAATCACCTTGCCATTTGGATATGAATCATTTCCCCCTGAACAATATCTAATCAACAATCTTATATACAGAACTTCATTGAAGCGAGATGTAGAGATTGAAGTTTGACACTGAGTATTATATAATTAGCGTGGTTATTTTTACTTCAGTGAAGCAAACACTTTTTTCATTAAAAGCGATGATTACTTTTCATGCGTTATTAATGTTTGCCAGTGAGCTTTAGTTTTTTAACCGAACTAAATTAAGGCGCACGAGGTTTTACTTCATAATATTTATTTAGTTTACAAGTTCACATTCAAGCTACAACTCAGTAAGATGGTCTTAGATTCATCATATTATATTCTATCGTGTTGATAGAAGTTCTGAAGATTATTTTAAAATTTCTCTATAAAACTTAAAAAGTAAAAATCTCATCATGGCAATCTCCATTCCATCTCTTATTGGTATTGTAATCACGGCTTCGTCATCTACTTCTTTGTTATTAAACTTGTTTGTGCTCTTTATTTTATATCGAGGAGGACTGTTGAAGCCTTCCAAAAGTAACATCTATTTGCTAGCTTTTGCGAATATTACGAGTAATTGTATTAGAGCCGCTGTGATAGCTTTTTATATGGGTCCTAGTGTTATTTTGCAAGTAAGTTAAGAAAATCTACTTCGTTTATGCCTGGTCAGGGGGTCCAGAAATGAAACCCACGTCGCAAAAGATTTAAGTTTTTTTGTCCCTAGTAAAAAAATAGCATTTTTATACAAAAATCGCATTTTGAAAAAATGTTTTTGAGCGAAAATATAAAAGATGATTTTTCGAAAAAAGTCCTGCACATGGGCAGGCCCCAGGTTTTTCACTGGGTAGGAGGGGGGGGGGAGGGTTGTAGGTCTGGGGAGTGAGGGGGTTGTGATAGAGGGGGACTTAGAATGTGGGTCGGAAGGCTGACAAATTGAGGAAATAATTGAAAAGTAGGCTTCTTGGAGCAGCATATTTTTGGAGAAAACAATATTTGTTAAATTTATCAATCTTTTTTTTGGTCTTCAACTTTTCGACCCCATCGGGAGGTGGACCAAATGAGGGATGTGGGGTTTTTTTTTTAAATTTCACCTGGGGTGCTGTCCATGTATGATCCTGCATACGGTCCTGTTCTCACTCTACCTTATTTTAATTTATAACATTTTTAGACTTATTTATTTTCTGATCGTCCAACTGATATTGGTAATAGAATATTTTCATATATTGAAAACGCCACTTGGAATGTTGACATGCTCATTTCAGCAATCATTGCTATCAACAGGTAAAATTACCACCTCAAATTCTGATATTTAAAAAAAATTTTTAGAGTTTCTGTAATTGTTTTCACAAACAGTGTAGGCAAGCTTTTTACCAGAAATATTGTAATAACACTAACAATTATAATGTTCATTTCGGGATATCTCTTAGCTCTGGTGTCCCGTAAAATAATGCCTTGTTGTATGTAAGTTGTTGTTTTTAAATTTTAATCATAGGCATTGCTTGTTTACAAAAACCCCACCCTCTTCCTCAACCAATTTTCAAAATTTTGAGCGAGAGCACTCAATGCACCGTTCAAAGCCAAGTTTGAAAACTAAATTGAGCTGTGAAAGGCAGTAGCATAGGGAGTAGGGGTCACACGTGTACAATCTTTAACCAAAGTTTTCCTAGATCCAACTAATTTGGGATAGATCGCTTGCTACGCACTGTTAAAAAAAGGGCTGGCGCACTAGCACGGAAGGTCTTCCATGAAAGGCTATAGTCTCTCAAGATAATTTTGACGAAGTTTTTAAACATGTGAAAAAAATCGCCTTGGAGGACCAAGGGGAATTTTTCTAGCGCTAGAGATCCATTTTTTGGGTAGTTCGTATGTACGGGTGGGGGACTTTTGTGCCCTCACATAACGCACCTGATATTTGCGCGCTAATAATTGCACCACGACATTTGCGCACCCGACTTGTAAATATCTTTCAAAAAAGGTCGAAAATTATAAAAACGGAAAAGGGCGTACAAGTCAGTCGCGCAAATGTTGGGGCGCAATTATTAGCGCGCATATGTAAGGGCCGCAAATGTCGGGGCGCATGTATCGGGAAGCAGACGGGTGCTCAAAAGTCGGACGCACAAGTATCGTTGCGCATATGCAAGGGCGCAAAAGTCCTCCACACGTATGTGCAGTGTGATAGGGGTAGCACCAAGAGCAGACATCAAAAACCCCTTCCCCCTAAAATGGAATGGATTACCTTACAATGCTCATTAAAAATTCCGGTCCTATGCGCAAAAAATTGAAAAAGATTGTCGAGCGCAATAAGTGCTCTCGATCATGTTTTTAGCGCGTGAATCGAATAAAATTTTTTGGCACTCAAAGCCAGATCACCAGTACCAGATCGGAAGAGCGTCGTGTAGG
>OZJO01003533.1:0-29754 GCA_900406225.1 Acrobeloides nanus | reverse complement strand
ATGTTTTGATAAAATCGATTCTTGACATTAGGCTAGTAATGCGTTGAAATCGGAAAGTTTGAAATCGCAATTTGGAGTTCGAAAAGAAATCGTGGTCGAAATTTCGAAATCGAAATTTGAAAAAAAATTTCCCTGCTTCTTTTTTTTCTCTAGATCCCTCATCCCAAAATCACTTTTTTCACCAAAACACCTTCTTCCTGAACTTTTCATCAAAAATAACACCGGGAATCGATTCCCCGTACTGAAAAAGCCCCGGAAACACTTTACTTCCCTCTCCAGGACTCAACCCTGCGAAAATTGAATTTTTTGCAAGAATTCGATTTTTGACCAAAAATTCGATTTCCTGGAGAGGCAAGTAAAGTGTTTCCGGGGGGTTTTTCGGTGTAGGGAATCGATTCCTGGTGTTATTTTTTGGTGAGATTTTCAGGAAGGAGTGTTTTGGCGAAAAAATCGATTTTGGGGTTTAGGGGACTAGAGAAGCAGGGAAATTTTTTGCCCAATTCCACCGGGAATCGATTCCCCGTGTTGGAAACCTCTGTTATACGTATAAACAGGTGAATCAGTGCTGAATTGAGAGGAGATATGGCGACTTTTTTTTCATGTTCAGCATGCCCTGAGTTGAAAAAAGTTGATTATCGACACGAAAACATGCTCTATTAAAAAAGGTAACTTTTTTCAACTTAGAACCACATCATACATGGGCAAGGTGGGGGGGAGGGAGTGTCCGATGAGAGGGGCCCCCCCCCCCCCCCCCCNTTTTTTTTGGTCGTCGAAAATTTCATATATGAGAGGGTCCCCTCTAATTTTGGGCCGATGAGTGAGAGGGTCCCCCTAATTTGGGGGGACCCTCTCACGATGAGTGAGAGGGTCCCCCCCTAATTTTGGACCGATGAGTGAGTGGGTGGGGGGGGGAGGCTCCCCCCCCTTGCCCGCGTATGAACCACATGGCTTCACTCCACTTATCAATAATATATTTACAGCCTGAACATAGAGGAACTGGAGCATTAAAGCCTGTAAAAAATCGTTTGTTTACTTAGTGAGTTCATCGCTATATGTTATCTAGATACACAGGTTGCTAGTGCACATTTTGACAAGTGCGAAATTTTAGATTTTGCTGATCATTTTGTGAGGATTTCTTTGGGGTCTTTTTGAGTTGTTTATTGATGGAGTGAGTCATAATTTGAGTGGCTTTTTTAGGAGTTTATGAGAAAATAGATTGATCGGAGTGAAAAAATTTTGCGTTAATAACAACTCTATTTTGCGCCGGAGATATGTGGGGGAATTATTGCACGCATTTTCGGAGTGTGAAAACGCTTCCCTAATTCAGAGAAGGAAGTGGATGTATTGACACGAAAATCTAAAAATTTTTTGCTGAAATCGTATTTTTGCTCAAAAATTGAAATTTGGCTCAAAAATCGAAATTTTTGCTCAAAAATTGAAAATTTTTTCCCAAAAATCGAATTTTGCTTAAAATCGAAATTTTTGCTCAAATCGAGTTTTTGCTCAAAAATTGAATTTTTTTTCTCAAAAATCGTATTTTTGCTCAAAATCGAAATTTTTGCTCAAAACGAGTTTTTGCTCAAAAATTGAATTTTGTTCAAAAATCGAGGAAATTACCGTCTCTAATAATTTATACAAAATTATTTTTTTCGAAACATCGACTATGAATGACAATTAGACGGCCGCTCTAAACATCCATACCTGAATGACCGAGAATGCTTTTCTTATTCATTTCCCGTAGATGATTCACATGTGCAAATAACAAGACCAACTAACAAATTTCCATGCGCCGCTTCTCTTTCACCTTCTTCTTCTTCGTCGGTCCACTGCTCGGCACCTACTTTTCAATTTCTCGCCACGATTTGTACAGCTTCGATTCATTCCAACACAACACCTTTGCCCATTTTTATTTAGATAGCATGTTTCCGTACTTGGCTTGCTTACTTTAGCTTCAAGACTGAAACTATAAATTGTGCAAGAGAGGGCGTTATCAGTGCTTGTCGGTTTATTGATTTTTGGTTTATTTGTGTTCCTAGGAAGCTAGTTTGTAGAATTGTACTATTTTGATTTTTGTACGAAAAATAACTCGTTTAATCAATTTTTTGATAAAATTTTCATACAAATTCATAAATGAGAGTGTCAAATGTCAAATTTCCAAAAATTTTCTTCGAAATAGGGTATGGCTAAGGTTGCGGTATATTATCCCCAAAAGTTTCGATTATGCCGAAAAGTTAAATTCGAAAAAAATTCGGAGCTACTACTCAATAGGGGCCACTCGCGTGAAAATTTTTTCTGGAAATAACTCCTCTAGGGGTAAAAACATGCAGGAAATCCGAATTTGACATTTTCGAAGCAAAAAAACGCTTCCCTGATTGAGAGAAGGCGTACTGTCATTTTTAGGCAAAAAATCGAATTTTTGCGACTTTTCGCTTCAATACATAATATGCTTTCCTTGAATCAAGGAAGCGTTTTATAAATAGGTCGTCAAGAGGATACAGTACCCCACCACTCATCCTCGGACCTTCCGCCTTTATAGTCATTCATGCATTCATCATAAGGATTCGTGTACCCCCTTCCAATTCATTCATCATATAAATTTTTGAAAATTTTTCCTTATTGAAATAAATTATTTGTTAAAATTTCACTCTTTTACTTTTCTCGGCGTCATTTGAGTGTCGATAAGCTTATCCACAGATATAAGTTAATAATATACAATTTTTCTTTGAATGCATTAATTTTTTTATCATGTACCCCCTTTAAAGGCCATCCATCCATCTTGCAGGACCGATGTACCCCCCCCCCCCCCCTACTGGTAAACTATGGTTTTATTGCTTTGAAAATGCCAAATTCGGATTCCCCAATGTTTTTACCCATAGAAGGGTCGTACCAGGAAAAAAATTTCGAAAATTTTTTCACGTGTATGGCCCCCTATTATGTAGCAGCTCACAAAATTCGATTTTTAGCGTTAAAGGGGAAACGGTAAAAATTTATAAAATTTGTTTTTTGGCAAAAATTAAAAAATCGTTTTTTAGCAAAAATTGATCTTTGTCAAAAGTTGAAAAAATCGATTTTGGTAAAAAAAATTTTTGTTCGCCAAATTGATTTTTGAAAGAAAAAACATTTTTTGGAAAAATCGACTTTTGGGTAAAAATCGATATTTTTTATGAAAAAAATCGATTTTTGGTAAAAATACATTTTTGCAAAGTTCGACAAATTCGATTTTTAGCAAAATTGTTGTTTACAAGGTGACTAAAACAAATGAGATTTTGTGATTTTTCAAAATATTAAACTTTTTTAATTTTCACCAAAATAATCCTATAGGGAGTTTTCTATGCGAGGAATCGATTGCGCGCATTGACGAACCTTGAAAACGCTTCCCTGATCCTGATTCAAGAAAGAAGCATGTGATTGAAGCGAAAATAGGCTAATTCGAGGGCAGGGAATCGTTTTCAAGTTTCGGCAATGCGCGCAATCGATTTCTCGCATAGAAAAATACCCTATAGGGTGATTTTGGTAAAAATTAAAAAACTTGAAAATTTTTGAAAAAACCTTGCAAAAAAATTAAATTTGTTCTTTGTTTGGGACACCCTGTACATACATATCAACCCCTATCTGGTAAAGTACGTTCCCACCGATAATGGAAAAACACCGGGCGATGGTCAAGTGGTCCAAGGCGCCGCCCGTCCGATTTATAAAGTTAAGCAACGTTGGGCCCGCAAGTTCGATCTCGCTAGTGTAAAAATATTGATTTTCAAACAAATTTTTTTACAAACAATGAAGTAAAAATTTTTTGCTCTATTGTTTGTAAAAGAATTTCTTTGAAAATCAAAATTTTTGTACTAGCGGGATCAAACCTGCGAGCCTAACGTTGCTTAATTTACCAGATCGGACGGACGGCCCTTTGGACCATTTGACCATCGCCTTCGGACTTTTTTCCCATTGACGGCGGAAACGTTACTTACCCGGGGGGGGGGGGTTATAGCATGTCATTTTTGTTTAACTCTTCCTCTTGTCTTAGCCAGCGGTTAATTTTATTGATATATATACAGTCATTTGTCATTGTTGACACCTTTCATAATATCAAATATAGCCGCCCACTCATCTCCATAACTTCTCCAAACGTGAATCATTTTTAAGCCTATCACTTATAAAGCATCCATTCTCTCATATTTTCTTATCACTTTTTCCAAACAGTCGGAAGTGATTTTATTCTAATATTTTTGTTTTACTAAAAGACTTTTAGCATATATAGCCTTTCTTCTTGCCGCGACACGCAAAAATGAGTGTCGCAGGGAATTTTCGACTATTTTTGCCTATATTTTGGTTATTATTAAAAATAAATGATGTGGCAAGAGCACAAGTTATACAAAATCAAGGAAATTTGTACCCGGGTAACAATATTCAGCCGATGGATCAATCTCAAGTGTATTCGGGCACAGGCAATAATCCATTTTTTGGAGGTAAGAGAAGGAAAATTTTAAAATACCTCAATTTTTCTGCTTAGGTAAATCTAGGCCCACACAGCAAGCAAAACCCTAATTCCTTAAGCAAATTTCGAAAAATACCCCCTCCAAAGGCGCGGTATAATGTCGAAAGGCGCAGATCAAAAAATAATAAAAGTTTGCCAATCGATTCAGCTCACTGAAGAGCTCGGCGCTTCAAAATGATGAAATTTTTTTATTTTTTGACCCTTGCCTGCGCCTTTTCAACATTTTGCCCGCCATGTCTCTCCCGGACAACCTAATCCTACTAATTTTCCTAAATTTAGTCAATTTGATCCCCTTTGGTCCAGATGCCGGTGACCATATGGTCCAACCAGGACTTCTAACTGCTGGTCAAACTATTGATCTACACATGTATTTCCCTTTTTATGGAGGACTTTATAATTATACCACGGTAAAAACTTAAAATTTGTATATTGAAACGAAACTTTTTAGTTGTCAGTAAACGGGTATATGGCATTCGCAACTGTGCTAGACCAGGGTCCCACCATTAACATTGGACCTGATGCAACAGATTGGCCTCAACAGCAAGATCCGGCTATGATCGCGCCATATTTGTGCAAACAACAAGTATGAAAAAATACCCATATACATCATTTGAATGATGAAAAAATAAAAGCGCTCCGAGGGGGATCGAACCCTCCCCTTCAGTGCAAGTGTCTGGCATCCAACCTGTTGACTATGAGCTTGCATAAAATTTATCTTGGTCGGAAACGGAAAATGATCTACGACCAAAAATAAACATATGCAAAAAATTTTCATGCAAGTCGGAAAACTTTAATTTCGAGCAGGGATTCGAAACCTCGAACTATAAATGAAATCCTAACACACTAACCACACGGCCATGAGATTCTGTAGCTGTATACAATATGGTATTAATTTTACTCAACTCGTTGAGCCGAATTTAATAGCATTACTCATTTTTAAAAAACGAGTTACCGCAAATTTTGGCCAAAAAATTGTCGTGTAGACCTTATCGGGGGACACCAATTTTGAACGTCACGTGCGAAACTTCACAATTTTCGTGACCCGTTCACTACAAGAGATGTATGACCTGTTTTAGATCCTACAAAATGGCAATGCAGCTTTTAAAGCTGGCGTTCACTATCGAGTCATCCTCAGGCAATCAATGATTGGTCAATCTTCTGGTCAAAATATACCAGGTTATGAAGGAGCTCAGCCATATAATCAAGGTCAAGGTTATCCATCTGGCCAAACACAATATTCTTCAAATGTTTATGGCAACCTCAACTATGGTCGATTTCAAGTAGATTTTACCACAAAAGACAAAAATTTTTTTCATTTAGAAATGTCCCGGCACCGGAGACAACTATGTCCGATGTGACTCTCAAGGAGATTATTTCTTGGATCAGATGATGCTATATCTTCAAGGTGCCTCAAAACCTTTTATAATTTAATTTTTTAACCTTTTAGAAGGCGTCGCTGGTGCTGCTGCTTTTCGAGCTGACGCTGCAGTCGTCGTAACTTGGCACAATACAGCTTCCGCATTAGCTGGAAGAGCGGATGTTGATTCTGGGCAAACTGCTACGTATCAAGTTATTTGGTTGACTGATCAGGTAAAAAGTCAAAATGACGCAAAATAAATTTTGCAGTGAAAAGTAACTTACCATCTACAGGGTAGGGCTTAAGCCTAGTCTTAGGTTTAGGATAGTATTATGTTTAGGCCTAAGCTTAGACTTCGCCTTAGGCCTAGGATTAGGTTTAGGCCTAAGGCGAAGCAAAGCCCTGAGCACCTTATAAATTGGGTTTCTGGTTATATACCTAAGTCTAGGCCAAAAACTAGGTTTCATAAATTCAAAATTTTTTAGCCAGCTAGATTGAGCTACGTCATCATCAACTATGAACATTTGGGCTTTGACGCCGCTGATATCCGAATGAACTCAAGAAGCGGAAGATGTGTAGCCGGGTTCAATGGCGGAAACCACACTGGATTTGTCCCTGTTGATCCGTCATTTTTGTATAAAAATACACCAAAAGTTTTGGCTCAACGATCTGGAGTTCCACACATGGTTCGAGGAAGATACATGTTCCGTGTGGATGATGTTGTCAGACCGGGTGGCTGCTCGAACAAGACCGGAGGGACTTGTAAGAAATTTGAAAAAGATTAAAATTTAAAAAAAATCAAATTTTAGTTCCAATTTTGATCTATCCAAATATCGTTAATATGTTGGGAGAAATGTCAGTTGATGTGAATGGAATGTGCTTGGATAGGACGGTTTCTTATGTGCTTATGATAGAAAGGAGACAGGTAAAATAAACTGTTAAGGATCTATGAGACAAAAGCTAAATAGCCACTTTTGAAGATTTTTTAGCCACTACTAGCCAAACCAGAGGATTCCTCTACACAACTCCTATACTATAATTTTTAGACCGCTACGTGCACTGTCCTCAATCCCGCTATAGCTCGATGCCATATCCCTAAAGTCTATGCCTGGGGCACCCTTACAGTCTACTTCCAACCCCAATCTGGTCTGGGTAACGAAGAAAAAGCTTTTGTCGGCTATATCTACTTTGTACCACCGACTTTGGACCCTATGAGGCTGGACATTGGCAACATATATGACTGGTATAAGAATCCATTGCCTTCGGTAACAATGCCCATTTCTTGGTACCCAAGAAACTTTACAAATCCGGAATTGATCTATCAAATGGAAAGTAATACTGGTGGTGGAGCGCAGTATAGTATAAGTCAAGATCAACTGTATAGTGTGCAACTTGGATTATATGTTATTGGGTATAAAGAAGCGAGAGATGATCAGGTATATAGAAAGTCTCAATTGAACCGACCCCCCCCCCATCAATTCTAATATTTGCAAAAAGCTTTACCACCAGATGGGAGTAGAACCCTCACACTTCAGCATCAATCATAGCACTTTGTCACTCGGCCATGTTAACTTGTAGGAAACTGTGGACAATGTGATATGATTTTGACTCATCTCGTTGGGCTGAGTCCGATGGCGTAATCCGTTTTTAAAAATTCATTAACGGCAAAAATTACCCATTTTTGACAGCCATACAGGTATAATTTTCATATATTTAGATCAAAAAATTCCGCCCAGAACATCGAGTTCTAGCCAGACTAACAACCTATTCGAATAATATCAATTACCAATACAGATGGTCCGCACAAAAAGATCGGATTAATGTCTATCAAATTGAACAATGGTACGTATACATTGAAATAAAAAAAGCTTGATGGCTATTTTAGGTACATGTCTGATTGGGAACGTATGAACGAACTTTACACTTATCGTACTGGTTATTTGAAATTGGCACCAATTCAATTAAATGCTCCAGTTTCAACAGTAGCACCTCAACTTTTATCTGGGTAAGTATTGCAACGAATTTTTTATACACAGTCAAACCTCCATATAACGATAACCCTAAGGAGGGGTAGTTATATCGAATTGAACGAGGGTGTCTTTTTAGGAAACAATTTTTAATTTTTAGCCTCGTTTCCGCTCCAATCTCACTTCACTGGTTGTGGTCTACAAACGATCCACAATATCAAGGAACCACTTTTTCTGCCCAAGATCAAGATTCTAGAACCGCTTTTGTTACCAAAAAAGCCACCGAAATGTGTCATGACTGGTACGACGAAGACGGTGCGCAGTGGAATTTCATTCGTGACACCGAAACAAACGCTTCATGTCCATGTATCGAAGATCAGGCCAAATACGATATCGGACGATTCATGCCACATCCACGGTGCTCCCAAACCTTCCGTGACATCACATGTACTTCCACCATCGGTGCGAAAAATTGCTATATGTCAGCTTCGAATCTGTATAGCTCTTATGCTGGCTCAACCGGAGATTTTTATCGAGAAAATTATGGATCTGCAGATAATATTGGAACTGGGCCAGGACCTCAATATGGTCCTCATAATGCATATGGTACTGGAGCAAATTCAAAACTCTTCCCAACACATTATGGACAAGTTTGTTGTTACGATGAAAAGGGTTTCCTCATGCAGAGCAGTTATCAACCAGTTGTTAAAGTGGTAGACGAGACACCATATAATCCGGGCTATCCTCTACGAGCATATGAATTTGGTACAAATCCATATATGGGGCAATTTGAAGTGCCCGGTTTAAGTGCTTTTCATCATGATTATGCACCGTACTTTTTGTGTTGTAAATATGCCAAGTTCAGATGTCAATTGTTCTATTGGAGAAGACCGAGTAGTGGATGCCAAAATTATCAGCCACCGGCTATAGGTTAGTTTTAAGGGTTTTTCTCGTCGAGAAAGAATGAATTGCACTTTTTTTGCTAAATTGAAACATGAGTAATAAAAGCGTAATCCTAGGCCTGTGCATAATCTTAAGCAAAGACTAAGCCTAAGCTTAAGTTTAAACCTAACTTAAGCCTAAGCCTCAATTTCCAACCATTCTAATAAATTTTATTTTTTTATCAATCCTCAAAATTTAAATATGATTTTTTAGGCGAATCTAGTGGCGGTGGTACTTTCTTTACTATCGACAACCAAAAGTTTATCTTCAATGAACCCGGAGTCTATAACTACTTATATATCCCACAAACTGTGACTACTCCAGAAGTCAAAATCCAGATCCGCTTGGAAAGATATCCTAACCGCAAAGTTGACTTCAGTATGAAAAAACACATTTTTTAACATATTTCTAATTTATCGTTTAGGCATGTTGGGAAGATGGATAGGCC
Source organism: Acrobeloides nanus (assembly GCA_900406225.1). NCBI lineage: Eukaryota > Metazoa > Nematoda > Chromadorea > Rhabditida > Cephalobidae > Acrobeloides > Acrobeloides nanus. Next base: position 20,551 of record OZJO01003533.1, on the reverse strand, counting down.
AATCCGATCTTGTTGAACCCAGTAATATCACTGTAATAACTGGAGTTGCCATTGAAGCTACTGGAACTGATCGGGTGCACGTTTTGGCAAGAAAAGATACCAGAAGGTTTAGATATAGGACTAGTGTGATCGTTGGCAATATTTTGAGATACTTTGATACCATGTTGATTCAAAAGTTTAAAGGTATGATCATAAATGAGGTCTTTGGAGTCTGCTGTCCAGATTCTCAAACCAAGTTGGGCCTAGCACAACCTGTAGGCAATGTGCACTGGGGAGCATCAACCCCCTCCTAACCTGTAATTTCTTAAGAAAAATGAGATTTTCATCTTAATGCCTTCTCCCAAATTAGTTTCTGGCTACGAGCTTGACTAAGCTGTTTCGTATCTTTTCTTCTCTGGATCAATTTTATAAGTTTTTAGGCGTGCTAGTCTATGTAAACAACGTTGAACGTGGTCAACCAGAAGTCTATGTCGTTTTGGAAGAACCTCAGATCGGCATTCGAATCCGCGAGTCTTACTCCCTCGATATCGATCGTATGCTTCAATTCCAAGAATCAATGGGCTTGTTGGACTTGACTGTTAGTGTCCCACCAAAATATGGAGTGGTAAGTGTCCCGTCCAAAAAGGTCTCTCCATTCTCTTTTTATAGCGCCCCGACGGCGATAACAGCCAACAGCAACAACTCCGCCAGATTTACAACCTCCCTCGCGTCGCCGGTGTCATCCGACCTTTCCCGGACCAAGGAATGACCGGCTTTCTCAACCAACCTCTTCAACCCCAAGATGTCAACAATGATATGTATCGTCAGCAGATTATTTCTCAATATTTGATTCCTGGCTCGGGTGAGCCTTGGACGAATCAAGCTTTTCAATCTAATAACATGTATGGCTTGCCAACGGAAAATATGTTTACTACTAGTAAAGAAGAGGATAAGAAATTCGAAGTTTTTCCCGAGGTTTATATGAAGAGTGGGCCGATTTATGCGTTTTCGAGCAAATATCAGACGTAAGTTGTTGGGATAGACAAGTTTTTACACAGTTCACTCTACTTATCCACTTCATACATCGCCCCCAAAGTTATCAAACTAGACTATACTGTTCTGGCCCATGCACACTTCTAGAGAGTGATCAATCCCACGGTATAGTGAGAAAAATTGAATTACCGTCAAGCCCCTATACTACCTATTTAATTTTAGACCCCAATACCGTTTCAACCCCACAACTGGCTCAGAATTACAAAACTTGATTCAAACTTGCATTGAAATCGAGACCAGTGCTCAAAGTATACATAACTTCAATGTTTTTAAAACAACTTTCAAACTCTTTTTTAGTCAACCTCCAACCTATGACAGGACAAATTTATGAACAATATGCTAAAAATCTCTGCCCGGACAATCCAGAAGAAATATTTAGCGCTTGTGGAGATAGTGTAATAATTTGAAAAAACTTTTCAATTTTTGTAAAAATATTGATTTTTTTAGATGCCTTGTTTATACGATGCGACACTTTTCAACACAAAAATTTTGGGTCAAGAAAATATGAATGCTTATAACTCGTTTACACAAGATAGGTTGCAGGCTATTAGGCAATGTAAGAAAAAATTGAATACTATATAGATCGTTTTATCGTCAATTTCAAAAATTTTGTAAACCCATAGTCAAGTGGTTTGGGCATCAGACTTCAGTACTGGCGTGGTGGGATAGTTCCTGTAAGAGAGCATAGTGGGGTTGATCTCACCCATCAGTGCGAGCATCTGGCATCCTAACCACTTGATTATGGGCTTGCTAAAATATTGAACCTGTCACGGAAACGGATTATTAGATTTTTAATGGTTAGGAAAAATTAAAAAATTTTTAGACAATTCCTGTGGCCCTGTGAATATCGAGTATCCAGAATTTTTGATCAAAAATCCAGCTATGGATTCAGGATATCTACAAGGAGACACACTACATTTTGAATGCTTCCAGACTCATTGGATTAAAGGAGATCATGACTATAAATGTAGGTCGTCGATAAGTTTGAACATGTTGGAGACAGAAATTTTTAGGCTCAATTGTTGTCGATTACAATGATCCTTACAACTACCGATTCGAATGGAATAAAGGATGGCAACCTTGGTGTCGAACTCGAGAATTTGAAAATTTCCTCAAATGGATGACTGCAATTTTGGCCACAATAGCAATAATTTTGGTAAAAAAATATATAATTTAAAAATAAAAATTTAGGTCAGATGCGAGGGTGTAGCTAGGTTTGGCGAGAGGGAGGAGATAGGTCTACCAAAGATAGGATCCAAAATCTTGGAAGCGCTTAAGCTCAAAATTTTTTGTCCCCCTTAAGCCATTGTTTGGAGGGATGCCTGAGAGATAGCCAAGGAGCATCTCTAATGTTATAACCACCGGAAAAGAAGAATCAAAAAATTTCAAAAATACAAATTTGAAAAATTAATTTTCAGGTCATTGCGATGATTTTCTTGTGCTGTTGGTGTGTGAAGAGAAAGCGTTTAGCGGATCAAGAATACAAAACAATTACTCCAGATGAAAATTTTTCGAATGGTACAACACCATATGAGCCTCCAAGAAATAGATTCCAACAAAGTCATGAAGTCGATACATTGCCGAGGAAAACGGATTCTATGAGTAGTTTTGATGGCAAGAAATATGGAGGAAGGTAAGATATGATAATATCATATAAACAACATAAAATTTCCAACAAGATTGGGCAATGTATGTCCAAAAATGGACACTATTTTCTGTTGATGAAAAATTTAATGCCGATCTACTCTAGGGGTGGAAAAAGGATTCTGGGGGGGGGGGTGTCTTTTGGTTTCTGTTAGCGAGTTGGTTGTTGGAGTGTGCTCCGAAAATTTTTATATAAAACTTGAATTTTTTATTTTTAGAAACATTGCATACACAGACAGTTTCCGAACAGGTACCCCGGATATCCGATCTCGTAAAGCTCAGCCTAATCAAGAAGATGAAGAAGACCATCTCCTGGGAAGAAATACTAGCGTTTAATTCACTTTTTGCCAAAAAATTTTTTTAAAATTTTACACAACATGACACTTAAAAAAGCTTTCCCTTCGCTGCCATTCTTATAACTTACATATAATTTCATTTATTAACTCTGTTCCATGGGAAACCCAAAAAAAACTTGGACTCAACAAAATATAAAATTTTCAAAAAAACATGACGATTAAAAAACCTTTCGGAGATATTGTGGATCAGGGGGATCACCCCAGGGACCCCCTGATCTACAATAACTCCAAACTTTCCCTTGCTGCCATTTGTATAAATATCGCTTAATCTTGAAGTTTTTAGATTTTTGACATTTTCATTTTTTTCAATAAAAAAATTCATTTTTTTTTATCAAAAAATGTTGCTTAACTTTTTTATTACACCTTGATATTATTTATCTTCACGGCGGTTTTTTGGCAAACAATACTAGGGAATTCGAAAGTTTCAAAACGAATAATGCCATTCGACTCAGCTCGACGGCACGAGTGAAACTATGTATATATTGTACCAACACATTAAGGGATAACATGGCAGAGTGGTTAGTGTGCAAGGATTGCTCTTATAGGTCGTGGGTTCGAACCCGGCCCGAAATTAAGTCGAAATTTTAAGACCAAAAATAGACATATGCAAAAAAGTTTTGTGAGAATTGGAAAACTTTATTTTCAGGCAAGGATTTGAACTCGCGACCTATAAGTGTAATCCTTGCACACTAACCATTCGGCCATATGATTCCTTAGATCTTTGGTTAAATATATACCATTTTTCATTTGCCTCGTTGAGTTGAGTCGAATGGCATTACTCATTTTTAAAATTTCGAATCTCTTTCAATTTTTGCCGTTTCTTATAAGTTATCTCATTTTTGTACATTAATTTATTGTTTGTTATTTTTTATATTTAACTATAAATAAACTGTTTTGATAACAAAAAATTGTTTTGGGTTATTGAAACGAAAACATGAATCAGATTTTCGTTTCAATAACCCAAAACAATGTTCAAATTGGATAATTTTGGTGTCATTTTATTCGTCTCATAGAATTATAAAAAATTGCTATAATGTTCAATTTATGGAATTTAAAAATTCGATGTGAAAATTGATTTTTCCGCCAAAACTCTGTGTTTGACACAATCTTCACGTGAGCAAGTTTTCGTTTTAGTACACAGAATTTGTAAGTTTTACAATCTTTTTTGCCATTTTCCTCCATGAAAATGAAGTTTTCAGATGTTGTGCTTTTGGAAAAAATTGTTCAGAAAAAGTCTTCTACCAGTTTGTCAAGCTTTTTTGGAACGAATTTTACGTGACCATGGTACTTTAAAGCTGGGCCCTCATGGACTAAAGGATAGGAAGCCGGCAATGATATTATTGGCATGAGTTCGATTGGCAAAATGGAGGGGGTGCATGTCTTTCAATTTTCGAAAAAATTCCAGCCGGTGGACGAAAAGGATACACATGATTTTCGAAAAAAATTGTGTTAAAATCATATAACTTAAGTAAAAAAGGCGCAAATTTAATGGAAAAATGAATACTTTTAAGCTAAAAATACATACTTTTAAGCTAAAAATACTCAAAATATACTATTTTTGTTGAAAAAAATAGAAAATTTGGCTAAAAATGGAAAATTTTGGCCTAAAAATTTGATCAAAATTTTTAGACAAAAACATATGTGGGAAACAAGGGAGAAAATTTTAAATTTTTTCTATAATGAGGGAGGCGAGTGTATACATGCCCTGCACCCCTTTAATTATATCATTACTCGTAAATTATCGAGATTCGATCAAACAGGCGAAAATTGGACAAATAAAAGTTTCGCCATGGCGCATAGAATCATCGACACTTGAGTGCAAAATTAGACTTATATTGTTAAGCTTTTTGTTATTTAAACTTAGGCCTAGGCTTAAGTTTAGGCTTATGCTTAAGCTTCGGTTTAAGCTTAGGCTTAAGCTTAGGCTTAAGCTTAGGCTTAAGCTTAGGCTTAAGCTTAGGCTTAAGCTTAAGCTTAGACTTAGGCTTAGGCTTAAGCTTAGGTTTAGGTGTATCTCAATCCAATTGGCTTAATCTTTTTATCCTATTGAGCTTCTCGGTCCTCCCCTGGCTACTACTATACCTTATAACTTTGGTGTCTCGATGATTTTGATACCAAGAATGACCATTTTTCAATTTCGGAATCAAGAGTCCGGTCCGAACCCAACTTTCGGGATTTTTCAGAATTTTTGAAAAAAAATTACAAAAATCCTAATGATCCCCCAATGATTAAGATTTTTCATCAAAATGGCATTTCTCAAAAAAATTTTCGTTTTATCCATAGGTAAATTTGATTGGTAGTGATTTGTCATTTATGGCGCCTTTCCTAACAACAAATATGGCAACCCACTCAACTTTCATAACTTCCCCACGCGTGAATCATTTTTTAAGTCTATCACATATAAGGCATCCACACTTTTAAATTTCTTATCATTCTTTTCGAAACAGTAGAAAGTGATTTCATTCCAATTTTTTTGTTGTTAAAAGACCAGTCCACTTTTGGGGAGTTGATGCCATCTTATAGAGCACAAAGCATTTTTTGCTTTTACAGCCCTAGTTGAAAATCTAACCTTAACTATTTTGAAAATTTTTGTTTCGCTCATAACTTTTTATGGTTCGATATTCAAGTAGTGTCGCAAAAGCAAAAAATGCTCTAAATTTTGTGCTATATCACATGGCATCAGCTCCCCAAAAGTGGACTGGTCATATAAAAAATTTTAGCTTTTCTTGCCGCGGCACATAAAAAATGAATGTCGCAGGGAATTTTCGATTATTCTTGCTAATATTTTGGTTATTATTGTTGATAAATGATGTGGTCAGGGCACAAGTTATACAAAACCAAGGAAAGTTGTACCCGAATAACAATATTCAGCCGATGGATCAATCTAGAGTGTATTCGGGCACAGGAAATAATCCGTTTTTTGGAGGTAGGAAAAGGAAATTTTTCAGATTCCACCTTATTTTTCTTATGGGTATATCTAAGCTCACATCTTAGCATTTCTGAGATTTCATCTGGGGGGAGCAACAAAGTAAAAACCTCATTTACCTAACAAATTTTGGTCAAAAAAGCCATTTATTAAAGAAATTTTTAGTTTTGGTGCATGCCCTCCCCCCTCCCGCCCTTGATCCGCCATTGACCCATGCTTAAGCTTAGGCTTAAGTTTTATGCTTAGGTTTATGCTTAAACCTAAGCCTATGCTTAAGCATAATCCTGGGGGGGGGAGGGGGTAGGGATGTACCCCCACTCCTCCCACTACTCATCCATCGAGAATTTATCTAAACATCCTGCCGAAAATTCAAACCCACTCTTTTTGGTACACCGTGCCTGGAATCCAATTTCTGGACAACCTAAACTTAATTTTAGTCAATTTGGTCCCCTTCGGCCCTGATGCCGGTGACCATATGGTCCAACCAGGAAGCCTGACTGCTGGCCAGACAATTAATCTACACATGTTTTTCCCTTTTTATGGAGCACTTTATAATTATACCACGGTAAAAAACATAAAATTTGTATATTGAAACGAAAACTTTCTAGTTGTCTGTAAATGGGTATATGGCATTTGCAACTGTGCTAGACCAGGGTCCCACTATCCACATTGGACCTGATGCAACAGATTGGCCTCAACAACAAGACCCGGCTATGATCGCGCCGTATTTGTGCAAACAACAGGTATGAAAAAATACCCATATACATCATTTTGAATGATGAAAAAATGAAAACGCTCCGAGGGGGATCGAATTCTCCCCTTCAGTGCAGGTGTCTCTGTCTGGCATCCTAAGTTTTTGTCAAAAAATTGTCGTGTAGTGCCTTATTGGGGGACACTAATTTTGGATGTCACGTGAGAAACTTCGCATTTTTCGGGAGCCGTGCACTACAAGTGTTGTATGACCTGTTTTAGATCCTACAAAATGGACATGCAGCTTTTAAAGCTGGCGTTCATTATCGAGTCATCCTCAGACAATCAATGATTGGTCAATCTTCTGGTCAAAATATACCAGGTTATGAAGGAGCTCAACCATACCAAGGCCAAGGTTACCCATCTGGCCAAACACAATATTCTTCAAATATTTATGGCAACCTCAACTATGGTCGATTTCAAGTAGACTTTTTCAACAAAGTGCAAAAATGATGTCTTTTTAGAAATGCCCTGGTACTGGTGAAAACTATGTTCGATGCGACTCTCAAGGGGACAATTTCTTGGATGTAATGATGCAATGGCTTCAAGGTACCTCACGACTTTTTATAATTTAATTTTCCAACCTTTTAGAAGGCGTCGCTGGTGCTACCGCTTTTCGAGCTGACGCTGCAGTCGTCGTAACTTGGCACAATACAGCTTCCGCATTAGCTGGGAGATCGGATATTGATTCTGGGCAAACTGCTACGTATCAAGTTATTTGGTTGACTGACCAGGTAAAATGTCAAAATTACGCAAAATAAAATTTTGCAGTGAAAAGTAACTTACCCTCCACAGGGTAGGGTAGGGCTAGTCTTTGGCCTAGGCTTAGGTCACGGACCTGAATCTAGACCTAAAACTAGAATTGTGTAAATTCAAAATTTTTTAGCCAACAAGATTGAGCTACGTCATCATCAACTATGAACATTTGGGTTTTGACGCCGCTGATATTCGAATGGGCTCAAGAAGCGGAAGATGTGTCGCCGGGTTTAATGGCGGAAACCACACTGGATTTGTCCCTGTTGATCCGTCATTTATGTATAAAAACACACCAAAAGTTTTGGCTCAACGATCTGGTGTTCCACACATGGTTCGAGGAAGATACATGTTCCGTGTGGATGATGTCGTCAGACCGGGTGGCTGCTCGAACAAGACCGGAGGGACTTGTAAGAAATTTGAAAAAGACTAAAATTAAAAAAAATTGAATTTTAGTCCCACTTTTGATCTATCCAAATATCGTTAATATGTTGGGAGAAATGTCGGTTGATGTGAATGGAATGTGCTTGGATAGGGCGGTTTCTTATGTGCTTATGATAGAAAGGAGACAGGTAAAAAATCTATAGAGTGCTCAAAATATGGATACACCCCCTGAAAAACTATTCTGAAATTTTTCCAAAAATGAGTTTTTTTAGATAAAAATGATATTTTTCTTTTGAGGACTTGAAATATTGCTCCTCATTTGATCTTTCTAATAGCCCACCCACCCTCTCCCATAATTCTCATACCATTTTTTAGACCGCTACTTGCACTGTCCTTAATCCCGCTGTAGCTCGATGCAACATCCCTAAAGTCTATGCCTGGGGCACCCTTACTGTCTACTTTCAACCCCAATCTGGCCTGGGTAACGATGAAAAAGCTTTCGTTGGCTATATCTACTTTGTGCCACCGACTTTGGACCCTATGAGACTGGACATTGGCAACATATATGACTGGTATAAAAATCCATTGCCTTCGCTAACAATGCCCATTTCTTGGTATCCAAGAAACTTTACAAATCCGGAATTGATCTATCAAATGGAAAGTAATACTGGTGGTGGAGCACAGTATAGTATAAGTCAAGATCAACTGTATAATGTGCAACTTGGTTTATATGTTATTGGGTATAAAGAAGCGAGAGATGATCAGGTATATAAGGACATCAAAAAGGCAAAAATCGGGGAGGGATCAAGTACCATAATAGTAAAATTTTATTGAGTTTTTTACCCTTGATCTCTCAATACATTTTTCACTTTTAGATCAGAAAATTCCGCCCAGAACACAGAGTGCTAGCTAGACTAACAACCTATTCGAATATGAACAATTACAATTACCGATGGTCGGCACAAAAAGAGCGGATTAATGTCTATCAAATTGAACAATGGTATGTATACATTAAAACAAAAAAAACTTCTTAATAACTATTTTAGGTACATGACTGATTGGGAGCGTATGAACGAACTTTACACTTATCGTACTGGCTATTTGAAATTGGCACCACTTCAATTAAATGCTCCACAGTCAACTGTAGCACCTCAGCTTTTATCTGGGTATGAATATAGATGCGAACATTTTTATTTATGTTGTTGCGGTTTTGTGAATCTATGTATTTGAGCCTCAGGAAAAAGCCAAATTTTTTAAAATATCAAATTTTAAAGCTAGAAGCCTAGGTCTATGCCTAAGACTAAGCCTAGGCTAAGCCTAAGCTATAGCCGTAGGCAGGATTTCTCGACGTGGGGGATTTCTCGAAAAACATATGCGTTGACTCTTATGCTAAAGTGGACAAATTAAAATTTCCCGGTTACGGGGGACGTACCCCCTTGCCTACGGCACTATTAAGTCTTAAACATAGTATAAGCCTAAGCTTGTATCTTATATTTTAAATTTTAGCCTCGTCTCCTCTCCAATTTCACTCCATTGGCTATGGTCCACAAACGATCCACAATACCAAGACACCACATTTTCCACCCAAGATCAAGATGCTAGAACCGCTTTTGTCACCAAAAAAGCCACCGAAATGTGCCACGACTGGTATGACGAAGATGGCGCACAATGGAATTTCATCCGCGACACCGAAACAAACGCTTCATGCCCATGTACTGAAAACCAGGCCAAGTACGACCTCGGCCGTTTCATGCCACATCCACGTTGCTCCCAAACTTTTCGTGACATCACATGTACATCTACCATCGGTGCGAAAAATTGTTATATGTCAGCTTCGAGTCTGTATAGCTCTTATGCTGGCCCAACGGGAGATTTTTTCCGGGAAAATTATGGATCTGCAGATAATCTTGGAACCGGACCAGGACCCCAACATGGTCCTCATGCATATGGTTCTGGAGCAAATTCAAAACTCTTCCCAACACATTATGGTCAAGTTTGTTGTTACGATGAAAATGGTTTTCTCATGCAGAGCAGCTATCAACCAGTTGTTAAAGTGATGGAAGAGACGCCTTATAATCCGGGTTTTCCTCTACGAGCATATGAATTTGGTACGAATCCATATATGGGGCAATTCGAAGTGCCCGGTTTGAGTGCTTTTCATCATGATTATGCACCGTACTTTTTGTGCTGTAAATATGCCAAGTTCAGATGTCAGTTGTTCTATTGGAGAAGGCCGAGTAGTGGATGTCAAAATTATCAGCCACCGGCTATAGGTTAGTTTTAAGGGGTTCTCTCACTGAGAAAGAATGAATTGCACATTTTTTGCTAAATTGAAAAATGAGTAATAAAAGCCTAAGATAAGACTAATCTTAAGCAAAAGACTAAGCCTAAGCTTAAGCCTAAGCCTAAACATAAGACTAAGCCTAAGCTTAAGACTAAGTCTAAGCCCAAGTCTAGCCTAAATCTCAGCTTAAGCCTAAGCTTTTCAATTTCCAATCATTCTTATAAATTTTATCTTCTTATCAATCTTCAAAATTTAAATATTTATGATTTTTAGGCAAATCTAGTGGCGGTGGTACTTTCTTTACCATCGATAACCAAAAATTCATCTTCAATGAACCCGGAGTCTATAACTACTTATATATCCCACAAACTCAGACTACTCCAGAAGTCAAAATCCAGATCCGCTTGGAAAGATATCCTAACCGCAAAATTGACTTCAGTATGAAAAAACACTTCAGTGTATATTTCTAATTTATCATTTAGGCTTGTTGGGAAGATCATCGTTAGGCCAGTCGGATCTTGTTGAGCCTAGTAATATCACTGTAATAACCGGAGTTGCTATTGAAGCTACTGGAACTGACCGGGTGCATGTTTTGGCAAGAAAAGATACCAGAAGGTTTAGATATAGGACTAGTGTGATCGTTGGCAATATTTTGAGATATTTTGATACCATGTTGATTCAAAAGTTTAAAGGTATAAATAAAGAAGGTCGCCACCCCTAAAATTATTCTCCACCCTCCAAAAAACCTGCCTAAAGCATTGGATCAATGCCCCACCTAATTCCGGGGGCTGAGTCGACTCGTGATCTATGCCCAGAGTACTTCCGAGGCACAAATTTGAGGTTTCTGCCACAGGAGCCCAAGACAAATGGGGCCTTCAGTTCTTTTTGACCTCTAGATGCAAAATATAATTTTTTAGGTGTACTAGTCTATGTAAACAACGTTGAACGTGGCCAACCGGAAGTCTATGTCGTTTTGGAAGAACCCCAGATCGGCATTCGAATCCGCGAATCTTACTCCCTCGATATCGATCGCATGCTTCAATACCAGGAATCAATGGGCTTGCTAGACTTGACTGTTAGTGTCCCACCAAAATATGGCGTGGTAAGATTTCCGTCCAATGATTCTCAAAGTTGTAAAAAGTGACAATTTTGTCACAGGTTTTAAATATGCGAATTTTGGGCACGATAACATTTTGAACGTTTTGAACATGATGACAAATTTTTTACCAGCGAAAAAATTGTCACTTTTTATAACTTTGAGCATCACCATTCTCACGCTGCAAAAAACTGACGTTTTTTATATTTAGCGCCCCGACGGCGATAACAGCCAACAGCAACAACTCCGCCAGGTTTACAACCTCCCTCATGTCGCCGGTGTCATCCGACCTTTCCCGGACCAAGGAATGACCGGCTCTTTCAATCAGCCACTTCAACCTCAAGATGTAAACAATGACATGTATCGCCAGCAGATTATTTCTCAATATTTGATTCCTGGATCGGGTGAGCCTTGGACAAATCAAAATGTTCAAACTAATAACATGTATGGCTTGCCAACGGAAAATATGTTTACTACTAGTAAAGATGAGGATAAGAAGTTTGAAGTCTTTCCCGAGGTTTATATGAAAAGTGGGCCAATTTATGCATATTCGAGCAAATATCAGACGTAAGTTGTTGAGATATTAAGTTTTAGGGGCTGCTTTAAAAGTCAACCCCTCAACCTAAAAAATAAATACCTAAGTAATTTTAGAATAGAATACCGTTTCAACCCCATAACTGGTTCAGAATTACAAAACTTAATTCAAACTTGCATTGGAATCGAATCTGGTGCTCCATGTATATTTAAAACCCTATGTTTATAAAAACTTTCAAATTTTTAGACAATCCCCAACCCATGACTGACCAAATTTATGGACAATATGCTAGAAATTTCTGCCCGGACAAAGCGGGAGAGATATTTAGCATTTGTGGAGATAATGTAACTTTTAAAAAATTTTTGGATTTTTGTAAAAATATTGATTTTTTAGATGCCTTGCTTGTATGATGCAACAATTTTTAACACAAAAATTTTGGGACAAGAAAATATGAAAGCTTATGACTCGTTTGCTCAAGATAGATTGCAGGCCATTAGACAATGTAAGAAAAAATTGAATACTAAGGATCGCCCAAAAAAATGAGATTTTTGCGATTTTTTCAAAATTTCTAATTTTTAACAAAATAACCCTATACATTGAATAATCAGCAATGAAGGAGATCATGCACGAGATGTGTTCGATGAACTCATTGAAACTATAAACCTTCGAACTGAAGAAGAGATCCAAGAAACGATCTACTTTGATTAAGAGAACAACTAGGCCCCCATTTCTCACATATTTCTATGCGAAAAATAAATTGCCTAACCATGAAAATACATCTTTATCATGAATAGCCTTTTTTCGAAAATTTGAAAAATCAATCAAAAATACGGTAATTCAGGACCAGGTAATCGTTTTCAAGGTTCGGCAATGCGCACAATCGATTTCTCGCATAGCAAACCCTCTATATAGTTATTTGAGAAAAGTTTAAAAATTTGAAAAAAATCTCCCAAAAATTTCATTTTTTGATCCATCCTCTAGTTCATTTTCGTATGTTGCACATTTTTTAAGCCATAGTCAAGTGATTAAGACACCAGATGCTGGTACTGAAGGGGTGGGTTCGATCCCAGAATTCTTTTTGTATCATTTAAAATTGAAGAAAATTTTTGCTTAGGTATTATTACGCAAGGAACACAATGGTGATATTATTTTTCCAAAAAAATGAATAAAAAATTATTTTTCTATTTTTTATGAAATTTTGACAGAAATCTCTATTAAAAAGGACTATAAGATTTTTGGTGGCTAGATGAAAAAATTAAAAATTTTTCAGACAATTCTTGTGGTCCTGTGAATATTGAGTATCCAGAATTTTTGGTCAAAACACCAGCTTTGTCTTCCGGGTATCTACAAGGCGATACCCTACATTTTGAATGCTCCCAAACTCATTGGATTAAAGGAGATCATGATTATAAATGTAGGTAACAACAAGTTTAAACATGTTGGAAGTCGTAATTTTTAGGCTCAATAGTTGTTGATCACAACGATCCTTACAATTATCGATTCGAGTGGAATAAGGGATGGCAACCTTGGTGTCGAACACGAGAATTCGAAAACTTCATCAAATGGATGACTGCGATTTTCGCCACATTAGCAATAATTTTGGTAAAAATATACAATTTTAAATGAAAACTAGCCTGATGCACGCTTCGCATGCGTCACACTAGTTTCATTCGACATTGACGTAATGAAACTAGTCTAACGCGCACAGCTTGACGACATATTGGCAGATCGAGTCGTTCGGGGACATCAGTCAGCAACTTCGGGGGCATAGTGTGTTTTTATTCGTATAAAAATCATGTTTTCATCATGCCTTGTAATTTTACGAGAATAAATGCTTATTAAACTCTCCTTGTAAATTCCAACAAAACACACTATATCCCCGAAGTTGCTGACCGATGTTCTCGAAGTTGCTGACGGATGTCTCCGAACGACTCGACCTACTAATATAATCGTTAAACATTCAGAAACCTTTTGTAACAGCACTTCAAAAATTGAAAATTGTTGCTGCTTCAATTTTTGAAACTAGCTTGAAGCACGCGGCTAGCTTCCTTCGACATATCATTGTCAAAAGATTCAGAAATCTTTTCAACAACACTTCAAAAATTCGAATTTGAAAATTCAATTTTCAGGTCTTTGTGATGATTTTCTTGTGCTGTTGGTGTGTGAAGAGAAAGCGTTTAGCGGAAAAAGAACAAGAATATAAAAGAATTTCTCCGGATGAAATGAATGTCATGCTACCATATGAACCTCGGCAAAGATTCCAAAGTCAAGAAGCTGATACATTGCCAAGGAAGGCGGATTCTATGAGTAGTTTTGATGGCAGGAAATATGGTGAAAAGTAAGATATGATCATATCATATATAAAAAACACATAAAATTTCCAACAAAATTGGGCAAACCAATAATGGACACTATTTTTTGTTGATGAAAAATTTAACGCCGATCTACTCTGGGGTGGAAAAAAGGATTCTGGGGGGAGTGCCTTTTGGTTTCTGTTAGTGAGTTGATTGTTGGCATATGCTCCGAAGATTGTTTTATAAAACTTAAATTTTTTATTTTTAGAAATGGCGTTGCATACACAGACAGTTTTCGAACAGGTACCCTGGATATTCGATCTCGTAAAACTCAGCCTAACCTAGAAGATGAAGAAGATTATCTCCCGGGAAGAAATACTAGCGTTTAATTCACTATTTACCAAAAATTAAAAAAATTTTACATAATATGATATTTTAAAAAACTTTCCTTCACTGCCATTCCTATAACTTGCATATAATTTTTATAAATTTCATTTATTAACTCTGCTCTATGGGAAACTCCAAAGAACCTGGACCTACATGGCCAATAGCTAGGAAGCTGTCATTCATGTTATTGTGCGGGTTCGATCGACAACTAGGGTCTGGATCTTGTATCCCCATGAAAAAATCCTGTACACAGCACTGCATAAAAGACAAAAAGTTTGCGCGCAATAGCCAAGTGGATAAGGAAGCTGCATGTCTGACCCGATAAGTTAAGTAACCTTAGACCCGCAGGTTAGATCCTACTAAAGCAAAAATTATGATTTTAAAAAATATTTTTAAAACAATGGACCAAAAATGTTTGCTCTATTGTTTGTAGAGAATTTTTTTTTGAAAATCAAAATTTTTGTTCTAGTGTGATCGAACCGTGGGGCCAATGTTGTTTAACTTGTCAGATCGGACGGGCGGCCTCCTTACCCACTTGGTCATCGCCCACGAACTTTTGTCTTTTATGGGTGGAAACGGACTATAACATGAATGGTCAGCTTCTTAGCCAGTACATCACGGTCCCGTTTTTTAGAATCTTGCCACGAAAAAGTGTTTATAATTATTTAAAACATGAAGCTACTACACAATAGGTGGGCACCCAAGTGGAAAATTTTCAAAAATTTTTTTCTGGAAACGATCCATCTAGGGGTAAAAACATGCGAGGAAGTAGTAGCTCCAAAAACATTTATGTTACATCTTCAACTTTTTAAACTATATTTATCTTCTAAGTTATCTCATTTTTGTACATTAATTTTGTTTGTTTGTTATTTTTATAACTTAACTATAAACTGGTTTTTTGGTTAACATCTATGTTACCTCTTGACTTTTACGTTATATAGAAAAATCATGTCCCAAAATTGAAGGACTCATATCTCTACCAAAACTTCACCGATTTTGATGATCTACCACAGAAACGATTGCACAAGTCTATATTTTAAACTCCTAAAAGAATTATCCCGAAACTACGCTACCTGTTAGAGGCAGGTGTGGCGCCCTGAAATATTGGGGGTATGTTGTTACACAATGGGGAATGGGCGAATTAGTATAGTGTATCCTCAATAGCGACAAAGGTGCGTACGATGTCTGATTAATGCTTCCCTTATAACTACATGCCGACCTTACGATATACTGTGCACGGAATAACTGTATCATGTGGTACTCGTAATAATGCTAATATTTATTAAGGAGTTACATGGAGAGGGGGAATACGGACAGAAAGAACAAAATCACTATCTAAGATGGTTTCTAAGATCAAGACAACAATCTCGCTCTAGTGAGGAGTAGAGCTGTCAGAAAACTTGCCTTTATGCAAGTTTGACTTGCCTCGAGTTTTTCACTTTTCTTTTCACTAAGTTTTTTCTCTTTGATAAGTTCGACAGAAAGCAAAACAACTAAGAATCTGGCTTTCTGTCAAACTTATCAAAGAGCAAAAATTTAGTGAAAAGAAAAGTGAAAACTCGAGGCAAGTCAAACTTGCCCAAAGGCAAGTTTTCTAACAGCTCTAGTGAGGAGAGTCTCTCTCAGCCTCGAGAAAGTCCCGGAGGGAAAGCTGTAATTTCTTAAAATAATAAATGAATTTTATTGAAATCCTTGGATAAATATATAAAAGTAAAATTTGCATAAAAAATTCAAATGGCAGTTGGATAAAAAAGTTGCTCTGAAAATCGAAATTAGCCAGAAGAGCAAAACCCGCATGCGGCCTTGCAATTTGAAGTCATAAACGAATAATATTGACTAGTACTTGCACAATACCCATAACTTTGCCATCTTTTACAGTCAGTTTCGTTATCCACATTGGAGCAAGTCCAAGTTGGAGCAGTTGCCGAAGCAGCCCACATGGAATTGCCCATTGAGCACACCTTGGCTCCACGATAGAGCTTGAAAAAACCAGCATTTCCCCAATTGGTACCCCAAGAGTTCTTGATCAACCAATATGGATATCCGGTAGTGTTATCAACTCCATACCCAACAACTGTTACTGCATGTCCAGCATCTGCGTTAGCAGCAGCTTGGCAGTCGGCTGCGGATGGGTAATAGACACCACTTGTACTAGTTAGATAATACATCGAATTTGGAACCCACATAGCTGAAAAATAGATTTGATTCCAGTCAGTTTACATTGGCCCATACCCAAGGGTCACCGGGGGTGGTTTCATCGTCTCCCCCCACCCCACCTGACATTTCTGAGGAAAAAAATTAAAATTCTAAAGAAAATCGAATTGAAAAATGAGGTTTTTCACATTGTTGACCCGTTCCCCCTCTCCCAAATTGGGTACTGAATGCAGCATACATGGGATGAGGGGTACACAAGTCCAAGGGGTGGGTCAGACTCCCACCCCATGGTAACGTAATTGTCCAAAAAATACCTTAGAGTGACATATCTAGGTTCGATTTTCGTCACACATGCTCAAAAAATTTTTTTTTCTCATTTTTCGGCAAAAATGTCTGACGACAAAAAAATTCAACAAGATCAGAGGTTAAGGGACAACATCGAAATTTTGCGATGGAGGAACCCATTTCTGATCCACCTGCCCATGTATGGGATGTGGGCCTGATTTAAAGGCTGCCATAACCTACTGTAGACAAGAGCGCCACGTGTATAAAGCTGAGTTGTCAATTGAGTCTCATCCGTTCCCACATACCACCAATCTGTGGTGTGAGTTTTCGACGTCACATGATTACAGTTACTATTAGACCCCGTATAAGGATAAGCAGCTTCCGAGGCGATACCATTGGCTCGCTCATAAGCCAAAGCATATTGGGGGTAGCCACCCTGGCATCCATTGCTTTCCGTTACACAGCCAATAAGATTTTGTTCAGAAAGGTCAAGAAAAGAGCCGTTTTTGATAGCCCATGCTGTTTCCATGACTGCAACAGAAGCGAAAGCCCAGCATGATCCACATTCTGAAAAATTTGGATTAAAATGATTACATCCTGGAAACCCACGTCCTTGATTTTTCACCGGCGTGATCTTATTATAAGATTGCCAATTAAAGTTAATGGGAGTTGATCGTTTAGTTCGGCTAGGGGCTGAAGGTATAGAAAATATAGCTTTGTTAGATCCTTGACGTGAAGGACCACCGCGAACACCAGCTAACTGAAATGATGATCAGATTAATAAGTGACATAAAAGATGCTTACTAATGCTCGCTCTTCTTTAGACCAATCCATGAATTCGGTAATACCGAAATTATTCGAGCTATTCGTGTTTTGATGTTGCTTTTTGATTTCGAGTAATTCGTGATAGTTTTGCTTGAAGATTTCGAGACGAGTTTGATGTTCAGTCGTATTTTCATAGGTTCGATTGAAGCTATAATTTGTATAAATTATGAAATTTGATGTCGGAGTGAAACACCCACCCGGAAAAAAGTTGGGGATAGTCAAAACAGCTATGGCTAGGTTGGAGATAGTCAAAGCAGATAAGGAAGAGGATAGTTAAAACAGCTATTTCTGGGGCTGGGGTTAGTAAAAAAGCTGTAGCTGGGGGCTGGGGATAGGCGAACAGTGGTTTAGGCCGGCAAAAAATACTCATTTGTTATCGATACTACTTTGACATATTCAATATTACTACCTGGACATATTTGACTACATTGACATTTTGGTACTACATTGACATCCTTGGTACTACCTTGGAACTTGAGATACAAGGTAGTAACTGTACTAGCTTGACACCAAACGACTTTTTTCGTATGGAATACGGAAAAAGTCGTTTGGTGTCAAGCTTTAAATTGATACTCTCAAACTTACTTTTTCTTAAATTTTTTAAATTCTTTATGAACGTTGAGCACATCGCTGTTGTGGATGTTTAGACAAAAAGAGAACTCAACCAGACAGAGGAATATTACTACCTTAGCCCACATAATAAAAAAATTTTGAAAAAAAAACTTTTCTGGATTACAAAAAATACTAGCATTCTTTTATATTATGCTAATGTTTCAATGATCATTTTCTGAAAAAAACTTATGCAAATTTGCGTGCCCGTTCCTATTTGTTGTTTCTAATTATTAACAGATAGTAAATTGGTTTTTGATGCATAACAGAGAAAAATCCCATTATGGATAATTTTTTACAACCCCTCTTTTCAAGTTCAAGTCCTATATTTGATCGTTTGTGACCTAGAACGCATGATCAGCATCAATAAACTTGTTTTAACGATAATTTATTCCGTTTTTTGAGTGACACAATAATCTTTTTGAGCGGTTAAGCTGTTTCGGGATGAAATGAAAACAATGGATCGTGGATCTTTCTGAACGTTTTATTTGAATATTTTTGCATCATTTTGTAATGCATGATTTTTGACGTTAATAAACTGGGACCAAACGCCTACGGCGCTTTTGGAATCTCCGAGAGACGGTGGCTCCGAGTGATGACTCTTCGCCTCGAGTATGGCTTCGCACCGAGTGCCGCTCGCATACGGCTTCACCCCAGGGCGGGTTGCCTATAGCTTCACCCCAAGTACGGCTCGCCTACAGCTTCGCACCGAATGCGACTTCGCCCCAAACACGGCTCACTTACGGCTTCGTCCCGAGTACGACTCGCTTACGGCTTCGCTCCGAGTACGACTCGCTTACGGCTTCACCCCGTGTTTAAATTTTTTAAATTATTTAAAGAGAATTTGATTTTTTAAATTGTTTACAATGTAATTTTTTATTTATTTAGCCAGTTTTTATTTTGTTTTTACTATCTTTTTGCATTTTCCAGACATGAGTCGAACTTGCGACTTAGATTCTGACGGCCGTGACCTTGTAAGTGATCGGAGAACCACATCTCCTAACGGGTGGATCGACACCACAATGGTAATTTACCAAAATAAAAAAGTTACGGCACTTTTTCGAAAAAAGTCAAAAATCGAATTATCGGAAAAAATAGAAGCCACGTGTGTACCGAAACGAAAACATGTGGATAAGATGCACTAAGGCCCATAGCCTACCCGCTTCAAAAAATTCGCCGATTTCTCCAAGATATGAGTTTTTCACATTTTTCATAGACCCCAATTAAATCACCTGATAGAGGGTCATAATAATTTTTTCGGAACTCGGAACTTGCTCCAATCAATTTCTCGTGCCCGATAATCCCCAATTACCAAAAATCAGCCAATTTAGAGAAAATTTTTTTGAGAAGTGTACTTGGCGTGCACTCCTTTTTTGTTAATTGATTTAAAAATATGTGTGTACTGGTTCAGATTCGGTCAAATGACGTCAACACGAAAAATTTTAGTCTTACTCTTTTAGTCTTTACTTTGCTCATTAATTTAGTCTCGTTTGTGCATGTGTACATCACGTCTATATACACCTTAAGATCATATCAGAGCATAAAATCAAAATTGGCCTATCAAAAAGTGCATTTAAAAATTTCTTTTCAATAACAGGATGTTGTTTCACCATAAAGGACAAAAGTTATTTGTACTCTTGATTTTATTTTTATATCTATGTCCATTACAGGCTTACCCAAAATATCCATCTCCCGATTTTCGAAGCTTTACTGTTCAAGAAGAAATAGCTATACTCGTTATATTTCTTGTGGTAGTCTTGAGCGGATTTTTGCTCTTATTAATTTATTATTTATGCCAAGAAAATTTAGCTTGCTGTAAAAATGAAAATAATGATAGCTCCATGAATAATTTGCAGCTTAAAGAGAAGTCCATTTATACTATATCTAATCCTAATTTTAAAAATATGACTAACTCGAAAATTTCCTAGAATAAATGTTTTTTTACAAATTTTTTAATACATAAGATAAGCATAAATTGGACGCAAAATAGGCCAGAAGTGTCCGGGATATTTTTGTGGCATAGGGTAAATTAGTACGAAGAGGATGAAATGAGACGAACGAAACGGTCGAATAAAACGAGACGAATGAAGCGATACGAATGAAACGATCGAATGAAACGATACGAATGAAGCGATCGAATAAGACGAGACAAATGAAACGACATAATGGAAAGACATAATTGAATGAAATCAATAAAAAATCGTTTCATTCGTCCCGTTTCATTCGTCTCGTTAAAT
>OZJO01003529.1:0-21406 GCA_900406225.1 Acrobeloides nanus | reverse complement strand
AATTTTGTTGGGGTTAAAACTTACAACCCCTAATTTTGACGCATTTTTTTCAATTTTTTGACCCCCGAAAAATTTTTTCAGAATTTTTCGATGCGCGCAATCGATTTCTCGTGCCCGAAAACCCCCGAGTACCAAAAATCAGCCAACTTCGAGAAAAAAATTTTTCCGACCTACCGTGGCCAGAGAAAAATACCCCCCCCCTTTAAAGGGAGCGTAACATTTATTGCCTAATCTCGAAAAATCAAAAAAAATTTTTCCAATTTTCTTCTAAAAACCGACTTTTTAGGGTAATTTCTAGGTGAAAAATCGATTGCGCTCATTTTCGGTGCATAAAAAATTAAGTTTGACCCTGAAAATCAGGGTAGAACTGCGTTTTAACGCGAAATTTTTTTTCCGATTTTCTTCTAAAACCGACTTTTTAGGGTAATTTCTAGGCCAAAAATCGATTGCGCGTATTCCCGAAGCGTGAAAATGCTTCCTTGACCCTGATTCAGGGAAGTAGATGTGTGTATTGAAGCAAAAATCGAAAAATTTTGGTTTTCTTGCCCCAAAATCATCTTTCTGGGGGTAATTTTAAGCGGGGAATCGATTGCGCGCATTTCCGAAGCTTGAAAATGCTTCCTTGACCCTGATTCAGGGAAATGAGTGTTTTATATTGAAGCGAAAATTTTTATATTGAAGCGAAAATATGAAAATTTGGGATTTTCCTTCTCAAATCATCGTTCTATGGGTTATTTTATGCTAGAAATCGATTCAGCGCATCACCGAAGCGTTGAGTAGAAACATAATTTTTCAAAGATGATGGTCAAGGATGCATTTTGACGCTTCGGAGATGCGCTGAATCGATTTCTAGCATAAAATAACTCATAGAACGATGATTTTAGAAGGAAAATCCCAAATTTTCATATTTTCGCTTCAATATAAAACACTCATTTCCCTGAATCAGGGTCAAGGAAGCATTTTCAAGCTTCGGGAATGCGCGCAATCGATTCCCTGCATAAAATTACCCCCAGAAAGATGATTTTGAGGCAAGAAAATCAAAATTTTTCGATTTTCGCTTCAATACATACATCTATTTCCCTGAATCAGGGTCAAGGAAGCATTTTCACGCCTCGGGAATGCGCGCAATCGATTTTTCGCCTAGAAATTACCCTAAAAAGTCGGTTTTTAGAAGAAAATTTTTCTCGACAGAGATTAGGCAATAAATGTTACGCTCCCTTTAAGAAAATTGATGGACGGAACCCTATATCTGACATACCCTATTTTTGAAGGGAAACTGCTTTTTGGACAGGGTTTTTTGCTACTAGGAGTTTGAAATAGGCAAAAATTTTTATTTTTTTGCTTAATTTTGGTCGGAATCCTAAAATTTTGGATACTTGGAAAAACGGTTGGAGGTCCCTACCTATAAGTGTTTTCTATATTTTAAGAGACAATATCTGGAAAGTTCAACTTCCTGCGGCACTAGGCAAACTGAGTATGTAATATGAAATTTGGGACCAAAATAACACATTGGTGCATTTGAAATGGTGTGCAAACTCCAAAATCACATGAGCACAATCAAGTTACTAGCCCAACAAAGCATCGGCTTCATTTCAGGCCATTACAGTCTGGACCGCTGCTTTAGCTGTACCTGAGATGTTGTGGGTAAGGAAGACGTGACCTAAAATGGAACTTGAGCATAATTTTTACGAGATAGATAGGACGTCATGCTACAAGTTGTTGTTCTTCCAGACCCTTGCCATGTGGAATTCCGCAGGAATTCAAATTCATATATTCATTTCAATACTCAGACTATTTAAAAAATATTTTTTAATAAATTCGTTTTCTCCCGGTCTCTAGTTTAAAATATAAAAAAAATTATAAAACGATTTTATTTGAAAAATATTTGAGCAAATTTTAGCGCTACGAAATGTTGGGACACCTTGTACATTTGCTGATAAAATTCACTCGATAAAATTGTCGAGGACGCCAACAGTCGTATGTACGATTTCATAAAACAATTTGATTTTTGATATTAGTAATCGATATCACAGTTTTTGAAATTTATTTCCAATTTAAAAAGTTTAGTTATTTCTCACCTGGAAAATTAAAGGACCACTGAACTTTGCGGACCTATGATTTCATTGTAAGAATATCAAAAAGTAGAATGTTAGTCATGCTACAAGTTGTTGTTCTTCCAGACCCTTGCCATGTTTATATTAGAAATTTTGAAAAACGTTGCTAAACGAATGTTAAAATCTCTTGCTTTTTTGCACGACTACTTTTAACATTTACACAGCAGTTGGAAATAGACTTTTATTTTATGGTATTTTTTCATGCTAAACACGATGAAGCAAAAATTGTTTGAAAAAAGTGATATAAAAAATCGGCTTTTTATTTCAGAACCTGGATCAATACACATTCGTGATTGTGGATCGATCCATGTTCAGAAACAAAAACCCGATTTTTTATACCACTTTAAAAAAATGCTTAATATGAAAAATTATCATAAAATAAAAGACTATATCCAAACGTATGTAAGTGTTAAAAAAGAAAAGTTATTAATTTGTTGTACTTCCAGATCTTTGCCATGAAAAATCAGCCTCGGTTTCTTGTTTATTGTAAGGAAGAATAGAAGATTGTTTGTGTGGAATTGGCTTTCCCAGCACCATCGAATTTCGATTAAACATTTTCAGATAATATGGCTAATTAGCAATAAATTGGATAGCAAAAAAAGTTTTCCTGGATGATAAATATAAGTAATAATAGAAAAAATGGTTAGATAAAAGTTCGAAAGATCCTCGTCAGTTTTTTCGATATAGATTTTGATAAGCTTATCCCTTCCACCCAGTGTTATAGGGAGAACGTTGAGAAAGACGAAAGATTAAAAGAACCAATAGACTCGGAAATGCTAGTTAAGCTTATTAAGAAAAATAAATTCTTTGAAATGGGCGAATTGTGGAGTCACCTTGTAATTTTATCCATGTAAATTTCTATTCCGTTAACTGTATATCACTTTGATTTTATTTTTACTTACCAAATTCCCTAACCAATTTTGTCAACTTTGTATTTTAGTTTGAAAAAGGAGTCCAACTCCGAAAGTCGCTATTATTTCAAATAAGCTTATTTTACTACTTCGCAAGTGAATATTCTGTGTCTATTGACTATCAAATATTTAAAGTGAATACTAAAAATTATTATATGAAGAAGAATAAACTTTCAAGTAAACCAAAATTGTATACAAGGAATACATCATATGAATCAACTGGATCGCTCAGAAATTGAATTTTCGTCAAAATTCTTGCAAGAATTTGAGGAGCAAAAATACCTGGGCAGAGGTGGTTTTGGGATAGTGTTCAAATGTAGGAATAAATTCGATAAATGTGATTATGCAGTGAAGAGAGTAGCAGTTTCGGATGATGAAGTGGCTATAGAAAGAGTAGGGATTAAAAATTAAAAATTTTTATTTTTTGAAAAATTCTAAATGTTGCTTACAGTTACGGTTAGCGGTACTTCAAGGGCAAGCCATTAGTGACCGCTATGGTATAGTGGTCTGACGCGCTTCAAAGAGTTCGGTATTACAGGCACTAGCAAGAGTTCGGCTCCCCCTTGCATCCAAAATATTTTGCCCCCACAGTATTTAATGGAAAAATCTAGGAACATGTGACACTTACAATGCTAATTTTTAGGTCCTACGAGAAGTGAAAGCTATGGCCAAATTGGATCATCCTAACATCATTCGCTATTACCATACATGGCCTGAAAGACCACCACCCGGTTGGCAACACCGAGTCGATTCTCAGGTCTTACTTGACTTGAGTTATAACTCATCTACTGCCGAAGCTATTTTAAATGAGCTAAAAACAAATGAAGCAGTTACAGATGAGGGGTCATCGGTGGAGTATCAATCAAATAAAAAGGAAATTAATTCAACGACTAGTGATTCTTCGGATGATGATGAAGAGCTTATCGTCAATGAATTAAAAAGTAAGGCTAAAACGAGGAGTAACTCATTTCCTCAAATTTATGATGCGGGGTGGGGAGAAAGTTATCTCAAAGCCAAATGGCTCGACTGAAAATTTTGATGTCCACCCCAGAAAGTACAAAATAGTGACGTTTTATAATTTTTAGCTCTTCATTTAATAAGTGGACATTCAACTTCCAGCATCGTGTTTGAAGCCACTAACAACAATAAAGAAGACTCTGAGAACCCCAAAGAAGAGCAGAAACCCATAAATCCTGATCAAGTCGTCAGTAGAGCCGACTATACTCCGCCAGTTGTTTTGGTCGCGTCAAACAATTCGGATCTTGTAACTTCCAAAACAAATAGAAACAACGTCTACCTTTATATTCAAATGCAATTGTGTCAACAACATACGTTGAGTGATTGGTTAACGATGCATAATTCTTTGAAGGATAGAGAGCTGCAAAAGATGCGAGGGTGGTTTACACAATTGTTGGAAGCGATAGAATATGTTCATAGGCAAGGGTTGATTCATCGAGATCTCAAAGTATGTAAGAACAAGTGATAGCCATCATTCTATTATCACATTCCATTTTTGGCGTTTCAGCTAACCCTGACTTCCTCATGCATGTAGCGGGGAGAGGGGGAGGGAGGGGGAGAGGATTTACTCTCCCTCCTTTCTTGAAAATCAAAAGTTTGACCCTAGCGAGATCGTATCTAGCTGCTTCAAAGTGTCTAAACTTACCAGATAAGACAATCGCTTTCTCTATCCACTGCGCTATGCAGTCAAAACTTTTTGTAAAGTTTGCTATGAAAAGAGTTAAACGAAAAATTTTAGCCCAAAAATATCTTCTTTGATGCTGACGGAAAACTAAAAATAGGCGACTTTGGGCTAGTAACACAATATGTTGAAGATTTTGAAAAGAATAATGAAAATCCAGCCAGTCGTCTAAAAAATGGCAGTCAAAGAAAATCAAATCATACAAGAGATGTTGGAACAAGGATTTATATGAGCCCAGAGCAGGTAAAAATTGTTATCTTTCCTTATTTACTCAAAGACTACTTCTAGATCAAAGGTGAGACATATGACTTCAAAGTGGACGTCTTCTCTATAGGCTTAATCTATTGTGAGATGCTTATCCCTTTTACAACCTATATGGAGAGAATTGTGTCTTTACAAGATATCCAACAAGGGCGTATTGAAAATCTCAAAGATCGATTACCGATTGAGGTTTGTGAAAATCTTAAAATTGCATAAACAACTTTTTAGTACCCTATCGTTGAATGGCTAACTCGGCAAGACCCAAAACTTCGACCTACTTGTAAAGAAGTTTTGGATGATCAAAAAAAGCACTTAATTAAGCCAAAAAATGATATTGAATTATTAAATCAGTATTTAGATACCATAAAAAAATCTGGTGTTGAACTTAAAGATCCCATTAAGATCAATCGCTTTTTATCCCAAAAACAAGATGACGATTTTAAGAATTTTCTTCTTGTAAAAACTAAAAACACATTTCTTGAACGCGGAGATTGATGGGAATCGCATAGTGTGAGAATCCAGTAAGATAATAAGGTGGTGGTAGACCAAGATCACTAGCGATGAATATGGAATAAATTTTATTCGCGACGTTTCGTCGTATAACGACTTCTTCAGGCTAAAAAACAATATATAGTACATGGTGACACAAAAACTAAAAATGAGCAAAAAGTACGTTACAGTTTACATAGTCAGTACGTAAATTTACAATTTGAAAAAGGGTTGTCAGGAGGTATAAAAAGGAATAAAATTTATTCCATATTCATCGCTAGTGATCTTGGTCTACCACCACCTTAAAAACACATTGTTAACTAGTTGCGGTGTTCATCAATCATTACAAAAAATACCCGAATATTCAAAGGCAAATAACTCCCTCTTTTTCAAATTAGATCAATATAAACGTTCAATTTTTGATATTTTAAAATCTGATGCAACCGACTTATTAGTAGTGATATATTCTGATATTCCGCAGCAAATACAGATTGAAACGGACCTTTCTGAGATTTTGAAGCATAGACGTTACAAAAAAATTATATTTATAATACAAGAAAGCGACATAACTAAGTTTATAAAATATTTTTTGGAAGAAAAAAGTTTATCTAATAGATGTTTCGAAATAATAGAAGATATAACATTTACTTTAAACCATTTAACAGATGAATCTCAAAGAACGATTCTTGATTCACTAGTTACGTTTCAAGGAAAAAAGATCAAATTAAATCAATTAATAGTTGAGAAAGACGAAGGATTAAAAGAACTAATAGATTCAACAACACTAGTTAGGCTGATTAATAATGATGAAGTTACCATAGACCATGAACTAACAAGTTTAGGTGACACTCAAAATTATTATATACCTCGTACATTTCATTACCAAACAGTGATTAAAAAAGAAATCTTTAAAGAAGAAAGAAAATGTAAAGAAGATGAAGAAGAGAAAGTTAACTATTTATTGGCGATCAGTGATATTGATGAAGCAAGACTTAGAAGATTAGTACCAAAAGATCATAAAATCTCTTTGGCTCAAGAATATCTGGATAAGAATAACGATCTGATTAAGAGTAACGATATTAGATCTTTTATTTTAAATAATGGCCAAGCAGCAGATCAATTTAAGCAATTATGCCAACATTATCCAGCTCTTAACATTCATTGGCTAAAGAGCGAATCAGATCAACTCATATGGCAGCAATCACAAGGCTCTATATCTGGATTGCATCAATTCATAGAGACAGATAAAAGCCATACTAAGTACTACTCAGAAACTGAACTGTTGAGTCAAGCGGACAAAGTGATGATTATTTCTGATACAGCAGGAATGGGTAAGACTACAGTACTAACTAGTTTATCACAGCGATTCAAGCAACAAGCCCCAGACCTATGGATAGTCAGAATTGATTTAAATAATTATACTAAAGAGCTACAAATGCAAAAAGTCAATAGTAGTTTTGAAACAGAAGATATTGATCAAGCAATTGCATTTCTATCCAATGATATATTAAAGCTAGAAACTCCTTTAGAACAAGCGATATTTAAAAGATACTGTCAGAAAATGATAGTAATGTTTGATGGCTTTGATGAAATCAGTCCTGACTATAGAAACACTGTAATTGATTTAGTGAACGTACTAAGAAATAGTACGATAAAGCAGATTTGGGTTACAACTCGGCCTAATGAGAGAGATATACTGGAAGATAAGCTACAGCAGTTTGCCTATAAGCTCGAACGTTTCTCTAAACCCAATCAAGTAGACTTTTTGACTAAATTTTGGCAACAAACATCAGGTCTTTCTGAAGTCACTCAAGAACAGCAAGAATGGTTAAAAGATTATGCTGGGGCATTAATAGACTTACTAAAAAAATCGATTAGATATAAAGATACAAAATTGACTGGTATTCCCCTCCAAACCCGAATGCTTGCCGAAGCTTTTGAGAATGATTTTGCAGAGTTGTTTAAAGCAAAAGAAGCTAAGCTGCAATTACCAGAAAAGCTTGATCTCACTGATTTATATGAATGCTTTTTCGAGAAAAAATATGATATTCAGCTAGAAAAAAGTAAATTAGATATTAGCCAACCAAACAAAAAAGCCCGTAGTGAAACAAAGTACTCGGAATTTATAGAAGAGCATCAAAACTTAGCCTTATATACATTATTTCCAGAAGACAAGGTAGAAATGTTACTCTGCGAAAAATTTTATCAAGAATTTAGCAAAGAATATCCAGATTTAGCTAAAAACGTTCTCCATGACGAAAATAATAAACAGTTACTTTTTAAGAATAAGAAACAAAAACTCTTATCTTTTATAGATGATATAAAAGAAGGTAAAGCAAATACTGGGATTATTGATCAAATCATTGAAGACAAACCTCACTTTATTCACAGAACTTTTGCTGAATACTTAGTAGGGAAGTTTTTGGTAGCTAATCTAGACAATGAGACAATATTTGAATTTGTACTTCAAAAAATTCTTATGCAACCAGCTTATCAAGTCACTAGAGCTTTTTTTAATGGTCAGTTACCGGCATCTTTACCAGAAAATACTTTGGCACGATATGGAAAACAGATAAAAAGATGGCAATCAAGTATTGACAATCTATATAATAAAGAAGGCTTGACGCTTTTACACCTAGCAGCTGAAGAAAGTACTGTAAAAATTATTGGATTTCTTTTGAATAGTCTAAAAGGACATGAAACAATTCTAAAATCTCTATTGGAAGCCACTACTACTTCTTATTATATGAATCAAACAGCCTTACATTTAGCTGCTGCAGGGGGTTACTTGGATGTTATCCAATGTTTGGTGGAACATGGCGCTGATGTTAATGTTAAAAGCACCAATCGGCAATTCTCATGGCAGAGCAAAATTTACCAGTCAGCGCTTCACTATGCAGCTCAAGAGAATAAATGGGATGTCGTTCAATGGTTGGTGGAACATGGAAAAGCTAATGTTGAGGCTGCAGACATTGATGGCAGGACGGTGCTGCACTATGCAGCTCGATGGAATAAATGGGATGTCGTCCAATGGTTGGTGGAACATGGAAAAGCTAATTTTGAGGCTACAAACAACATTGGCTGGACGGTGCTGCACTATGCAGCTCGATGGAATAAATTGGATGTCGTCCAATGGTTGGTGGAACATGGAAAAGCTAATGTTGAGGCTGCAGATATTGATGGCAGGACGGTGCTGCACTATGCAGCTCGATGGAATAAATGGGATGTCGTCCAATGGTTGGTGGAACATGGAAAAGCTAATTTTGAGGCTACAAACAACTTTGGCATGACGGTGCTGCACTATGCAGTTCAAGGGGCTAAATTTGATGTCGTCCAATGGTTGGTGGAACATGGAAAAGCTAATGTTGAGGCTGCAGACATTGATGGCAGGACGGTGCTGCACTATGCAGCTCGATGGAATAAATGGGATGTCGTCCAATGGTTGGTGGAACATGGAAAAGCTAATTTTGAGGCTACAAACAACATTGGCTGGACGGTGCTGCACTATGCAGCTCGATGGAATAAATTGGATGTCATCCAATGGTTGGTGGGACATGGCGCTGATGTTAATGCTACAGACATTGATGGCAAGACTCCACTTAATTTAGCCGAAGAACGAAAACACAAAAAAATCACTGAATATTTTAAAAAAGGGTATCGTAAGTTGTATAAGTTGTAGTGTAAGTTGTACTGAATCAACTGCGATGTTATTAAGCCATTTTTGACCATATTCCCAAGGCCAAAAAATAACTCCTGATCAGCGCTTACAAAAACCCTAGGAAGGTCGAAAATTTCGTCAAAAATCGAATTGCATAGCCAAATATCAACAATTTAAAATAGAGGTGCAATTTTGATGTCTAATTTTTTGAAAAAGTCTTCTTTGCGCCGTCAAACTTGAGGCGGTCCTCCTTTCCATTTTGAGTGAGTCGGTCAGGGGGTGCCACCAGTGGCGCAAAGAAGGGGGGCAAAAAAATTGTCCAATTTTTTCCATTTTTCAACAAAGAAAAAGCCCCAAATTTGACATTTTTAAACCAAAAATTAGTCATTTTCTGATCATTTCAGCATATAAATAAGCATTTTTCAAAAAATAGGTGTTTTCAACAAAAAATTTTCGCGAAAAACAGGGAAATTAGGATGATTTTTGAAATTCTTTTAAAAACTTGAAAAAATTGCCTTGGCCCCCTTATGTTTTTTCCCAAATTTTTGGAGAATTTTCGAAAAAACATAAGATGGAGACCAAAAAAATTGTTTGAAAAGGTTCCGTCCCATTCTTGGAGGCTAGCTACTCTCCACTGCATGCGGCGCTGATTTTTTAACTTAAAAATTATACCCAATTTACCTAAATTTCCCTTTTTTCAACAAAAAAGTGTCAAGTTGAACATTTTTTCATACACAAAATCGTAATTTTCTAAGCATTTTCAACTTAGAAACAAGCATTTTGTAAAAAATTTTTCGGCGCTAATTTTTTTAACTTCTCTCAAGGATTATACCAATCATGATAAACAAAATAGGACAATCTTATATTAAAAAAAGTTATTTTGGTTAGTAAATATTCTAAATAATAAAAAATCGGACAACTTCGATAGAAGATTCGCAAAAATAGGTCAGCATAAGGAGACTCATTCAACATGGCGTCCTTGCTGGCCTCATGTTTTTAGTCATAAAAGTTGGAAAGCCTTTTGTAGTCATGCTTTATGATCAAGAATGAATAAGTTTATCTTCGTTTTGATAAACAAAGTTGTAAAAAAATATTTTTTTGCGATCTTTTTCGGAGTCTGCAGTCTCCTTTTCAAAAATTTATGGCAAGAACTTATGCTATCGCAGTTCACTCGAAAATCGAGGTATAGTCCCTAACTAGGAGAGTTAACTAGTTTGCTCCTAGATGTCGTAATAGTCTCATAAGGGTAAAACGAAACGTTGGGTTACAGACGGAACGGTAGGAAGGTTAGTCTAGGCTGCGACACTAGATCGGATCCAACGATGGGGTCGGACATGAAAATGTCGCTTGAATAAGTGTTTAGAATTTGATAAGTTCTAAACATAATAAAAGTTAGGGTGAGAAAAATGTAGTTAGAAAATGCCTTATGGTAATTTTGCGATAACGAAAAAAAGTTGTTTTGGATCTTATCAAAACCTAAAAACTTGTTCAAATAATATTACTAGATCACTCTTCATTATTGGCTAGGGACTAGTGTCTTAACATCAGCCCTTTTCCAAATTTCTGATCTTGATCCTGAATTTACTAACTTTCGGCGCATAGAATCGACAATTTTGCCCTTTTGGCATTATGTCGATGGCGTTTTAGAACCTTCGAGGTTCGGTCAATATCTCTACCTTATACAACTTTGAAGTTGGCTTGCGGAAACAGGAGTTCATAAATAGCCTAAGAAAAAATTCCTAAAAGAGATTTCATCACTATTAAAGCACATATTCTGGTAGAGGAAGCTTCGCTCTAGCTAATAAAAAAAGAATTGGAAAGTTCGGGAGCTTGATCATTAAAAAGGGTAAATTGGGAAAGAAATTTGCTATCTCCAAAACTATAGGTCGGTTCAAAAAACGGATGAATGCATCTTGTTGGCCGTCATCGGTTCTCTGCTGACGAAAAAAAGATCATCGAAAACGGCCTTGCCTACGAAGAAATCGAACTTTTTCTAAATCCACAATTACTTATGTCCCCTACTAATAGCTATATGTGTTAATTTTGTTTAAATATATAGCGATTTTATAGTAATTAAATCGATATTTAATGAATCTCTTGTCATTTAAAAACTTTTTATGGCGTAGAGGTTATAAAATTTTTATGGAGTCATAGAGGTTATAAAATTAAACAAACAACTAATCAAATCGGCAATTAGTTCTTCTGATAATAAATTCCTTTCAACAAATTTTCCATGTTATTAATTCATCTTTTGTTTTTTATTTTTCTCTCTTACCTTATAAACTGTATTCATTCTATTTGCCCAGGCGGTGCAATCCAAGGATTTAACTCGAACGTCTGCTATAAGCTTTTTGGCACTCCAACCGATTTTCAATCTGCACAAGTAAAATGTCAATTTCCAAACAATGGAAATTTAACTTCTATAATGAGTGCTTTCGCCAATAGTTTTATTGTTGGTAAGAATCCAAAACTTTTTGTTAAAAAATAATTTTTGCAAAAAATTCAAAAATCACGTTTTAGATACCCTACAAGAAATTTTGCTTGATAGTTCCACTCAAATTTCAATCGGTGGGTATAAAAATGGAAGTAGCTGGTATTGGCTAGATGGAAATTCGTTCTCGTATACTAACTGGGCCAAAGGTCTTTTTTAAACGTTTTATTTATAGCCGAGTTTCTAGGCCAGCCTAGCACTGGTAATTGCTTATCCATAAACCCATCACAAACAACTAAGAATTGGTATTCAAGTAATTGCTCAACTTCTATGCCTTTTCTTTGCGAAGTCCCGGTCATATCTGATTCGACCCCAACAGTACCACCGATAAATATTCAGCCGCAATGCCGTCAAGGATATCAATATTTTCGAAAATGGAATTCTTGTTATAAGGCAATATTAACATTGTTCTTTTTTTAAATCTAGAATTTTTAGTTTGGTAGTCCACCTCTTAATTATAACGCCGCAGAACAAAATTGCACAACTGAAGGAGGGCATTTGGCATCTATTCACTCTCTAGAAGAGGAAGAATTTATTGATGGTGAAGCAAAAATTCTCGAAAATAATGCTTAAATTTTTAATTTAGATCTAGTGCATCGTACTGCTCAAGGCGTTGATTAATCCGTCTGGATTGGATTCAATAATTCTGGTAATAAAATTTTATCGTTTATTCAATCATCTTTAGACTTAAATGATGTAAATGTTGATCATTGGCAATGGACAGACGGAACCGAAACAACATATAATAATTGGTATCCATCAAAACCTACGACAATTTTTAATTGTGCTGATATGGTTACTACTGGTAATCCATATATTAATAGAAGCTATTGGCAGAATTGTTGTCAGGATTGTTCTTCGGCTCAGTACTATATTTGCAAGCAAAATCCTATATGTGTATCAAACTAATCATGAATTTTTTGTGCCTATCGTTTTCAGCACGATTTGTGGGTGACAAATAATATCGTTTGCATAATTTTTAAAGAAAAAATAAATAAAGCGAATTTTTTTATTTATGCTAACATATAGCCGAGTAAACAAGCTTTCATATACAAGTGATATGATCAATTAATAACCATGGCGTTTTCAAAATTTCTTCTTTCCAGTCGACTCACGAAACAATGTTTGCAGGATAATGGCTGGGAGGTCCTTCCACAAACTCCTTATAGTCCGAACCTCAATCCAGTCAATTTTCATCTCTTTAGGTATTTTTAAGACTTTATTGAATAAGTAAAACAAAAATTAGGGGAATGGCTACGAAATTTCATCATTTATATTTTCTAGCTTCACTCAGCGTTCACCAGATAGTAAAAAACCAATAGTTCATCATTATTCGTTAACTCATGCGAAGTTTGACCAAAACTAAACACTTTATACATAAAAATATCGAATTATCAAACATCTGGAAAAATATCTTTAATCACCTGATCTAATATCAACATCACACATGAACAATTAGGATACTACTCCCCCACTGTCTCATCGCGCCGCAACGAGCCAAAATTCAATCGATCATCAAGCCCCTGGGCCGAAAAAATGATGAAATTTATGAAATTCTCGAGATGTTGGGAAAATAATGCAAGAAATAGGATAACTTTTATTGAACTCAAACGGGGGTCCCCCAATTTTTGAGTCCGAGAGAGGGTGCCAATCGGTACACTCTATTCATCTATAGATGTGATAAAAAATGTGGCCAACATAAATTTGGGGTGGAAAAAGTTGCTGCATCGTAAATAATTTGTGACAGAAATCATGTACAGAAATGTAAGTGGCAGAAATGTATGCGACAGAAACATCACAATCGACAGTATATCACAAAGCAAATGTGAAAAATATAGATCCGTGGCTCTATCAAAGTCTGATTCATCCCCGAAAAAATTTATTTGCCGAGAACAATTCATATTTCCGCAAACGCTGAAAGTGGTCTTAGAAGATAGTTAGAATTGTCTCTAATAATATTAATCACAGAGGGTACTACATTCGCAAAATATTCATAGAAATGGCTCCAGAAAAAACTTTGTTCGACGGGAGCTTCGGGTTTGACCTAACAAGTATCTACAACAACCTACTTTGCTTTAGGCTTGGTCCCGAGCCAAATCTCGAATCATCAAAAATCTTTTTCTGGTTATGAAGATGATGATCCAAACCGTAGAAAACTGTATTTTTAGGATAAAACTTTTATGGGAGATTCAAATCGGCTAATTTTTTGTATTCGGGGTTTTTGGCTATGGCGAACACGATCCCGTCGGCATTTCTGGACTCTGAAAATCAGAAGTATATCGTTGACCTCTAGGCAATTTGGGCATTCCTGAGGTTTTTTACATAATAGTTTTTTCAGCATAACTCTTGATGGTTAAATCGAATTTCCATAATCTTGGCGTCATTAGGAAGCTGAGAATGCGAGCTACAACTTTTATATCAGATGTATGGAGTCATGTAATAGAAAAAGTGGTCAAAAACTTAGGTTTTTCGCAAATCCGGGTCCCTGGAGGGGTCAAAAATTCAAAGAAATGACTCAAAAAAAAACTTTTTTCCAACAGGAGCTTCGCGTTTGATCTAAAAAATATCTACACTATATATAATAATTGTTTATGCAAAAATTTGATTTCCGAAGTGATTTGTGATTGTTACTCTAGAACTTTGAAAAAGAGAGTTAAATTCAAAAAATCAATTTTTAGATTTTCGCCATTTTCTGAAAAACAAATTTTTTTCTATTTCCACCAATTTTTCGAAGTTCTAGTGTAAAAATGACATTGGAAATCAAGTTTTCACATAACAATTACACGATATAGATATAAATTGTCAAATAAAACAAAATTTCGATTAAAAAAAAATTCGAAAAAGTCTCATTTTTTAGACACTCTGTATATATTTTTGTAGTATGTCAATTTGTATTTTCCTATCGAACTTATGAAAGTCTCAAATCTTTGCTACACGACTTTTTTATTTTCGCTGTCAAAGATGGATTCAATCGAGTGTCGCAGCACTCCGTCAGCCTACCATGCTGATCTTCTAGATCACACATGGTTAAATAGCCTCTGGCTTATCAAGGTACTCGTACCCCTTCTCTGTTCAGTAGCCTTAAAAGGCTTCATCCTCTCAAGCGACTTGGAACATGTCAACTAAAGTTCCTAGGAGAGACACTGCCTCGACCGTCCGGGTAAACTGCGATAGCAGAAGTCCCCGTCTAAACTTTTTGAAAGGAGGCTATTTTTGTGGCCTCCAACATGTTTTCTAAAAAAATGATAA
Organism: Acrobeloides nanus; assembly: GCA_900406225.1. NCBI lineage: Eukaryota > Metazoa > Nematoda > Chromadorea > Rhabditida > Cephalobidae > Acrobeloides > Acrobeloides nanus. Next base: position 6,534 of record OZJO01003529.1, on the reverse strand, counting down.
TGTTTGAGATTTTTGAATAACAAATTTTCGAATTTTTCCAAAATCACTTCAAATTCGTGTTTTTTGACCCCAAAAACGGGGGTATGATATGTTTTAAAAAATTTTTAACAACTTTTTTACTACGGCTACTTTCGGTTCGAAGTTTCGAGATATCGTCTCTTAACACTTTGGGAAAAAGTCATAGAATATATTTTTTATAATTCGTCGAGAAGAATAAAATGACGCCAAAATTATTGAAATTTGAAAATGTTTTGGGTTATTGAAATGAAAACCCTGATCCATAATTTTAATAAAAAATTTACGATAGGTTTTAAATTTGTTCCCTTACACATTGTGATAGGTTAAAAATTTCTGCATACGGCACTAAAATGGACCCCCCCCCCGGAGGTTCGAGTCCCGGCGGGGTTCGAAAACTTTTGCCCAAATTCATATTACCTGTTTAATTTTTGCTGGAATAATAGTATATGGGTCTATGCGAGGAATCGATTGCACGAACGTTGAAAACACTACCCTGATGCAGTGATAAGGTGTGTGTATTGACGCGAAAATAGACTAATACATGATCAAAGTAGCGTTTTCAAGATCCGGCAATGCTCGCAATCGATTTCTCTCATAGGAATACCCATCTAGGGTTATTTTGGTGAAAATTAAAAAACTTGAAAGTTTTTGAAAAAATAGCAAAAGTGCCTTTTTGGGACACATGTAGCTTAAGAAAAAAATCAGCTTACATTAGTCCTTTTTCTTTGCCTTGGATGTTAAATACAAGCATGTTAAAATTTTCAAATTTTTCTTTGTTTTATATAGCTCATCGAAAGGTGTATTTCTTGTTGTATATATCTGACAATGGTGGATTTCATAATAGAAAACTTCCATTTTAGGACTGACCACATCAAGCCCTTGTAATTGCACTTCATTGATTCACGCCGAGTTATACCGCTACTGTATTTTAAGGTACGGGCTCGGTACCGTACCGCTAGGGATCGAATTTAACCCTCATCGGCTAACCTCATTTTTAACGATTCTAGCTAACCAAGGGTCAATTTGACCCTGCAATAAAAATCTTCTTGAAATCATTATTTTTTACTATAAAAATAACTTTTTTTAAGATTTCATTTTGGCTATTGAAAGTTTTTATTCCTATTTATAAATTTATTATGGAATCAGACTCATCGGATGAGGAATTTTTGGATAGCAGTTCAGGATCAGAGCCAGATGAAAATCCGGATGAGCTATCCGAAGAAGAGGATGAAAACGAAGAAAATGATGGAATGGATGTGGATAGAAATGGAGATATGGTGAGCCGTAGTGGTATTTCATGGTCACGTGATGAACCTCATATTCGACAAACTCCTAGGTAGTGCTATGCAGTTGTAAATTTACAAATGTAAATTTACATAATTTACGTAAATTTACGTAAATTATCAAAATCAAATCGACTCAGATGAGATTCGAACCCGGACCATTATACTCGAATATGAGGAGCACTACCACTGAACCAAGCTCATATTAAAAACATAAAACTGTCTCGGGTTCGAATCCCACTTGAATCGATTTGATTTTGCCTTGGAAAAAATCTTCCCAAAATCAAATCGATTCAAGTGGGATTCGAACCCGAGACAGTTTAGTGTTTTTAACATGAGTTTGGCTCAGTGGTAGTGCTCCTCATATTCGAGTATAATGGTCCGGGTTCGAATCTCATCTGAGCCGATTTGATTTTTATAATTTACGTAAATTGCACAACTCTACTCCTAGGCATAACATCATCCGTGAAGGAAAATCTATCCCGCGTCATGCTCGAAACAATCAAACGATTCTGGAAGCCTTCAACAAATTTTTCACGCCTAACATGAAAGAAATCTGTGTTCGATATACAAACCAAAAGGGGTATATGATAAAAGGTGATGATTGGAAAGATACGGATGTAATCGAATTTGATGCATATGTTGGCTTACTCTTCCTTATGGGTCAATGGAAATCTAAATTCTTACCCTTACAAGAGCTATGGAACGCCGACGAGGGTCATCCACATTTTCGGGCGACTATGAGCAAAGAGCGGTTCAAAAATTTGACTCGCTTTTGCAGGTAATTTTTGAATGTGTTTCATAGAAAGTGAAAATTTAGATTTGATGATGCTTTATCCCGGGACGATCGAAGAAAAGTGGATAAACTTAGCCCCATAAGAGATTTATGGGAGCTTTTACAAGGAAATCTTCATCGAAACTATGTGCCGAGTGATTCCTTGTGCGTGGATGAACAGATGAAACCAACTCGCGGACGCTGTTCATTCCGGTGAGTTTTTTCGATAGGAAACGTTAGTTTAGCCAATACATCAAAGATTCATTTAGCCAATACATCAAAGGAAAGCCCGATAAATTCGGTATAAAGTTTCTTTGGAATGCCGATTGTGTAAACTTTTACCCGCTACGTGGTGAAGTCTATATAGGTGCTCAACCGCATGAGACTAAAGCCGAAGCAGCTATGCGCAACAAGCCTACCGCAGTTGTTATGAGACTTACTCAACCTTGGCAAAAGAAAGGAAGATCTATCACCGGTGACAATTTATTCGGAGATTTCCAGCTAGCTACAGATCTTATTGCTAATCAAACAGGATGTGTTTTTACTATGAGAATGAACAAGCCGCAAATACCACCGGAAATGCTACCTAATAAGTAATTATTAGTATAAAAAGAATTTTTAGATTAGAATAAAAAGAATTTTTAGGAACCGCCCTGTATACAGCAGCGTTTACGGGTTCAACAACATGGTTACATTGGTAAGCTATGTTCCTAAACGCAACAAGGCCGTGGTTGTTCTTGATACTGTGAACCATGAGATTGCTATAGAACCAGGAGATAAACAACTTCCACAATCCATTGCTTTATACAATGTTACAAAATCAGGCGTCGATGGTCTCAACAAAATGCTCAAAACGTATAGTGTCCAACGAAAAGTGCAGAGGTGGCCCATGGTGGTATTCTTCAACGTTGTTGACTTATGCGGCTATGCTTCGTTTATTATTTGGTCTGAAGATCATCCAAATTGGGAGGAAAATAAGAAGGACAAAAGGCGCCTTTTTCTAAAGGTATGACTATGCTCTTCAAAATAAAAATAAAAATTTTAGGCTTTGGGTAATGAGTTGATTCGACCGCATATCGATCGAAGAAGTCAAAACCCTAGATCTATGCAGAAGAACGTGAGGAAAGCGATGAATAGGATGGGCATTGCTGTAGCTGAAAGGCATCGTCCTGAACGTCCCGAACACGCCGACACAAGGACCAGATGTAAGCTATGTCCATATCAACAAAATGATACTAAATATTCAACTAAATGCGGTGAATGTTCAATGGTTGTATGTCCTCAACATCATTTCATAATTTGTGACAATTGCTGGGATGAGCCAATCGAAGAAGAAGAAGAATAAATCATAAAAATTTAATTTTTGATTCTTTTTTTTGTTAGTAAAGTAAAAAATCATGGATAAAAATATAAAATTTTGATAATTTTATATACAGGGTCAAAATGACCCTTGGTTAGCTAGAATCGGATTTTTCAGTATATGATCTATATTTTTTCTAGAATACTATAACTTCATATATCCAATTAAAATTTTAGAAACTAGATATAAAAATCTATTTAGATTTTGAATATCATGTTCTGAAACCTTTGTAACAAAAATTTATGCACATTTTAAATTTTACAGGGTCAAAATGACCCTTGGTTAGCGGATAAGGGTTAAAGAAAAATTTTTATCAGATCCTCTAAAAAACTCTTCGATCTTAATAATTTTTGCCTAACATTTTTTCCTTATAAATTTTCTAGGCCGTAAAAATGAATTCAAACATGTGAGCGATTCTAATATTGTCTTTTTTCTTTTTATGGTCTAGAAAAACTTTTTAATACTATGCAAAAAAATTCTCGAGGTCGATTTTAATGGATCTAATAGAATTTTCCTTGAAATTTAACAATTGTTAAATTCATCCCTTGTGGAAAAAGCATCCGCATTCATAGTTGAAGTACCGATATTCTATACACTACAGCTTCAACTTTTTTGCTCGTTTGCATTGCGACGACACACTATATTGTGTGTCAAAAAAATGAATAGAATTTTTTACGTTTTGGGGCATATGAAGAATGAATCCCCCTCCACACCCGATATTTTACTCACTTGTCCGCATTAAATACCATTTGGTTTTTGAGGTGGCTTGTTTATTTACAAGTGAGCTAAATATCGATTGCTGATGAAATTGGGATTGATAAGGCAATTTTTTTAAAATTATCTTTTACTTTATAAAGTTAAAATGATTGAATTCTAAATGTCTGATTCCGATTCTCTAATACCCCAACACTCATCAAATTTGGATAATGATTTCATTAATAAACTATTTATTTCTGGTTCAATTCTGCCATATCATCAAGATGATCTAATCGATACAAATACTCCATTAGGCAATTCACAGTTTGAAGTAAGAATGTATCGTTACAATCCAGTTGGATTAGATATCCGGTTAGATATGGCTGTTAAACGACTTCAACTATCTAGAAAGCGAAAGAATGATAAAATTAAAATTAAAGAGAATAAGTTGATCAAGGAAGCTAAGATTTTAATTCAGTTAAAACATTCCAACGACATCGTTGAATTTTATGGGCTCTGTTTCGATCGAGACTATGCTTTATTATGCATTGAATTGATGGATATGAACCTTAGTGAACTAAATGAGATGATTCTTAAAATCGACGTGTGTCATCCATCTATTATGTTACAATATATAGTTGTTCCAATAATTAATGGTTTAGAATATTGTCATAGGAAAAACATTATACACCGAGATATTAAGCCAGCTAATATATTGGTTAATAGAAGTGGTAACTTTAAGATTGGAGATTTTAGTGAATCGCGTGTAATGGATGCAATCATTACTGGAAATTATATAGGTACAATACTTTATTGGCCACCAGAAAGAGTGCGGAGTACTGAAGTCAAAGATCCAAAATATGATATCTGGGGCCTAGGAATGACGCTATTGGAATTTATATGTGGATTTCATCCATATGAAAAATTGTTGGGGCTGAACCCCGATATAATTGCTTTGCAGCAATTTATTGAAAACATCGATCCAGAAGCACTTTTAAAAGGTGCTATGCAAAAAATGGATGAAGCTAATAAATATACATATATTATATTTTATACAAATTTTGATTATTATTTTGCCAATGAATTGAAATTAATTAGTCTTTGCTTGAAGCGAGTAGATGAACGCGCTACTATTGATGAACTTAAAAATACACCTTATTATAAAAATGCTCAAGAGAAATGTAGACTTGATGAGTCTTTAATAAAGAATGCTTTTGGAAGAAAAGAAGTTGGTATTTTAAATTATGAAATTGACAGTAGTGACAAAAAGACTGTACTACTCTTTAAATGTGGTGCGCATCAATTAAAAATTTGAATTCCCGCAAAAACCATTTTTCGTTTTTATTTAAAAATACACCGACTTGTGGAGGAAAAATCAATTTTCACACTGATTTTTTAAATTTTTATAATCAAGACAATTTTGCGAAGCGCGACCTCCTCACCATAAAGTTGAGGTTACTCCCTGGAATGGGATTAATATAATATTTTAGGAATTGTATAAGGTCTTATTTGAAGAAAGCTTTAGGAAATTGGATACATTAATTTTTGAAGAAAGTAGTANATTTTTTAAATTTTTATAATCAAGACAATTTTGCGAAGCGCGACCTCCTCACCATAAAGTTGAGGTTACTCCCTGGATTGCACGGCGGCACATCGGTTGCGAGAAAAATAAACTTTCGGGCGCGTCCTCCATTGCCATACGGCAAAATTGCCATACCTGGACAATTGCCATACCTAGACAATTGCCATACCTAGACAATTGCCATACCTGGAAAATTGTCATACCTGGACAATTGCCATACCTGGGCAATTGCCATACCTAGACAATTGCCATAACGGAAAATTGCGATACCTAGATAATTGCCATAATGGAAAATTGCCATAACCATCAAAATTTTAAAAAAATTATTTATTTCAATAATTTTTAACGCTTTCATAATAAAAACATTGTGATAGGGCTGTATAAATGATGTTTAAAAAAATCATTCTACAGCCTCTGAAAGATTTTTTAAAATTTTGATGGTTAATGCAATTTTCCGTTATGGCAATTGTCTAGGTATGGCAATTGTCCAGTATGGCAATTTTCTCGTATGGCAATTGTCCAGGTATGGCCATTGTCTAGGTATGGCAATTGTCCAGGTATGGCAATTGTCCAAGTATGGCAATTGTCCAGATATGACAATTGTCTAGGTATGGCAATTTTGCCATATGGCAATGGAGGACGCGCCAAACTTTCGTAATTTTAGTTAAAAATGGTCTAAAAAGTTTGGAGTAGCTGAGTTATGAGCAAAAACAGCAAAAAAATTTTCCGCACACACCCCCTTTAACGTAAAAATAGACCTATTTTCAAAAAGCATTATCTCCAAATTTCCAAAACAGATTTTTATAAATATGGTGGCTTT
>OZJO01003528.1:0-32838 GCA_900406225.1 Acrobeloides nanus | reverse complement strand
CCACTTGGATTTATGTTTGATATTAGATATAATGATGAACCCATTCAAGATAACCCAAGTCTAGAGAATTACAACCTAGATGAGAGATTAAGGACTTTTATGAATTATCTCAAAAATCATGTAATTTTGCATAAAAAGAAAAACCATTTAGTTTAGAGCCTATCCCAACAACATAATCATTTCATGATCCTCTATGGAGGAGACTTCAATTATCAAGATGCAAATATGGATTTCGTCAATATTGACAAATTGATAAAATATTTGAATTTAAACGTAAAATTTTGAAAGATCTGAAAAAGCTATTCCCCCCCCCTAAATATGCCTTAAACATAAAATTTTCCAAATTTTAGTACTCAAGCGTTGTGAATGCATTCTATTCCACTCCTACATGTTATACCATGGCTATCAAAAACATCTCCTCTATCCAATGGCCAGAAAAATACGACGATTTCTTTCCCTATGCCTCGGATCCGCATGCTTATTGGACTGGCTATTTTACTAGTAAACCTGCCATGAAACGTCTTGTTCGAAAATCTTCATCTTTACTACAAGTATGATTCATCCCAGTATTGCCCCCTGTACAGATGAGGACTCTAGGAACTTCCACAATGCATACAAATCCTTTCTGGCGGCTCTAGAAACTTCCACAACTAAAAAAGCGGAACTTCCACAACGCAACTCGTTGTGGAAATATAAAAACTGTCTTCCAAACTCTTTTCAATGTTATTTTTTATATTGAAACGAATGTTTTAAAAAGTCTATTTCCAGACATTTTTTAGTTAGTTTAATGTATTTCTCTCTTCCCAATAAATTTTATAAAATAATTTTTTACGTGTTAAACACACAAATCTTTAGCGCTGGAATTCTCAACACTCTTGCGACGGAGAGTCTCGTTTCAGGAAATTCCGCTTTTTTCGTTGCGGAAGTTCCTAGAGCTCATATGAGTACACATGTGTACACAACACAGTGTACACATATACACACAAGTACTCGTGAGTTGAACACATTGACCTAAAAATTTTCTTTTGTCGTGAATAACAATTCTATAAAGGAAAAAAATTCGATTCCTACGACGATTTCGCTCGTGTGTATACAACACATGTGAACACAGGACAACACTGCTTCATCTTATTAGTATAAATGTTGTTTCAGCTAACCAGACAATTGCAATCTCTAGCTTTAACTTCTTGGTCAGATCAAGTTGGAAAACAAATAGAAACGTTAGAAAGATCGGTTTCTTTGAGTCAACACCATGATGCTATTACGTGAGTTTGGCTTCAGAAATGCGATCAAAAAACTTTAGTGGAACATCTAAAGAATTTGTCACACAAGATTACACTTATCGAATGATAAAGGGTTGGACAGCCGTGGAAAAAGTTCTAAATAATGCTATGCAGACAATTTCACAGAGAGTTAAAAATAATCAAGTTTCATTGCCTAGTCAAATTATTTGTCGGAATATTAATGAAAGTGAATGCGTTTTCATCCGGTAAGCTTTAGATAAACTAACAACTAATTCCAAAATAACCATTTTTCCATTTCAATCAGAAAATGTTCTTCTCCATACATTTTGTTTCATTAGATTTTTCGAATTATCTAATTCTAGAGACAACAATATCTATACTGTAACGGTGCACAATGGAAATGCACAACCTCTAAACTCTTTAGTGAAGATACCCTTATACCAAAATCCAAACAATATTTCCGTATCTGATGGAAACGGTAACCAAATCTCTTTTCAGGTAATTGTTCAATATTTACCTGAAAGTCATGTACTTTTGTTAGATTCTAAATGTTTTCAATAACCCCGGTCAAATTAACAATACGAATATGGCTCCGTTTGAAATCGCGTTTATGGCTAATGTTGACCCGATAGGATTCAAGACTTATTTTCTAGTGATCCAACCTGGTTCGAACACACAAGTCGAACAAAAATCAAGTCAAAATGCTGCTACACTCGCAACAAATTCGATGTCTAACGGAGTAAGATTTCGTCAAATTTTCGGATCATAAAAATTTTTAGATTATCCAACTAGATTTTGACTCCCAGGGTTATTTGTCCGCATTTCACGATCTCACAACCGGAAAAACCTATCCTCTGAAACAAGAGTTCATGTACTATCATGGTGCTGATCGCCACAATCAACGTGCTAGTGGAGCCTATGTTTTTAGACCAGTCCCAAATTCTCCATATAAATTTAGTGGACCCATAAATTTGAATATTATAAACGTATGTCGGTGTAGCTTTTCATTTTTATCGTCAATTTAGGGCTCAATAGTACAAGAAGCTAGACAAATCATTTCACCATGGGTTAGTCAAGTTATAAGATTGGTTCCGAACAAGACCTACGTGGAATTTGAATGGACTATAGGGCCAATTCCCGCAGAGTAGGATAGAATTTTCGGTAAAAAATGAGATTTTAGTTATAATATTTCAAAAGAGATTATAACAACTTATACAATGAATGATTTGAAGACTAATGGAACTTTTTGGACAGATGCAAATGGAAGGCAGATGATGAAAAGGATGTAAGTACTAGGTCGTTCAAAAATTTCCAGCTTTTGCCTCTCCCTATGGGTCTTAACAATTTTGACATTTATCTTCCATGCGTGGAATCGATAACGCACTTCAAAAGAATGTGAAAAGACTATTTAGACCTTGATTCAAGAGAATCCGTAGGCAGGATTTATACTTCCGTCGTGACACGTCGCAGAGCAATTACGTTTATAGTGCGAACAATTTTTCCAATTATAGTTGATGTCGCACGACAGCCCGCAAGTGCTGACTACTTGACGTCGCGCGACGCGACACAAGAACGAGTGGCAAAAAATTTGGCTCCAAGCGGAATTCGAACACGCGACCTTGTGATCACTAAGATGCTGCTTTGTCACTGCACCACCGAGACATGTTGATGGAGAAACGTCTTTTCAAACCAAGTACTATCGCACGACACAAAAAGCACTGTCGCGCGACAGACTATAAACGACAACTCGCGACGTCTCGCGCGATACAAAAATGCACTTTCGCGTCGTGACGGAAGTATAAATGGTGCCGTAGTGTTTTTAATGTTTTGCAAACACTATTTCATGGCCAATAGAGCGTTTTCGTGCTTCTAAGATGTGCGCAATCGATTTTTCTCCCCAAAAATTAATTTAGACGAAATTACTATCCAAGTTTTACTTATAATAATACCGAACCTATATCAGGCAACTATTATCCTATTGATACTCGTATTTTACTTGCAGATGGAACCACTTCTTTAGCCATACTTACAGACCGATCTCACGGAGGGTCTAGCATGAACGATGGGCAAGTCGAAATCATGGTAAGATCAATTTTTCAAGAATTTTTCGAAATTTTTAGCTCCACCGTCGAGATTTTTACGATGACGGNATGGGCAAGTCGAAATCATGGTAAGATCAATTTTTCAAGAATTTTTCGAAATTTTTAGCTCCACCGTCGAGATTTTTACGATGACGGTTTTGGCGTCGCCGAGCCTCTCAATGAGCCGGGGCGTGATGGAAGAGGTTTAGTGGCTCGTGGAAAACATTGGCTTGTTCTTGGAAATACCTCATATGTTACCAGACTTCATAGAACTTTAGCATATGAACTTTTCCATGAACCGGTGTTAACTTTTTCCAATGATTCATCCAGCGATGATTATAAAAAGAACTTTGTCAGCGAGGTAATGTTTTAGAGCTTATAAATAGTCCCAAAATTTGCAGTTTTCTGGTTTGTTGAAACCACTCCCACCTAATATTAACTTGTTGACACTAAAACAGCTAGATTCTAACAACGTTTTGATTCGACTAGAGCACATTTTCCAAAAAAGCGAAGATTTAACGCTATCTCAGCCAGTTACTGTCGACTTATCAAGCATTATCCCATCATACAAAATCGCTCAAATTCAAGAACTGAGCTTGGCTGCTAACAAAGTTTTAAATCAAAATGGTAAGAGATCACTGTTTTTTTATGGCAAATTTTAGTCAATGGAACGATAACATTAAACCACATGGATATAAGAACTTTTCAATTGACGACTCAAGCAAATAATCCATCGAGTCAGACTTCGACCATAGGATCAACACCCATTACAACGACTCATTTGACAAAAAGTGCTTCGACAACGAAAATAGATATGCTATTGATTTTAGTCGTTTTATATAATCTTTGTGCATTCATTACTCTATTACTATAGAAAATGAAATATGAAGTAACAAGGGTTTGGGCGCGCAGCACCCAGGGGCCGGTCAGGCAAATGGACGGTTGTTCTTTTTACCAGTTGTTTTTCGACCGGTTGTTCCGAACTGTTATTACTATATTAAAAAAAATAAAAAACAAAAAACCAAAGTGGATTTGGGAACAAATAATTTTCAATCAATTTTACCTATACTTGGAGCAAGGAAAATCCAGTCGAAGAACAACTTTTTTGGAATTTGTTTTAAATTTGAATTTGCCGCCAAGAATTGAAAATCAGGGTATTGGCGGCAAATTCAAATTTTCAAAAATTTTCAAAAAATCGCCAACTTCAAACGTAATTATCTCGACAACGATAACGATTCAGAATTTACTGTAAAAACAAAAAATGCTCCATTTTTCATGAATTTTTCGAATATATATAAATTATGGCAAATTTCGCTAATCTAAAGAATTTTCAGTTTTTTGGGGTATCATCTATGCCACTATAACTTTAGGGTGGACCTCAGATGAAACCAAACCTGGGCTAAAATGTTGCGGTGGGTTAGAGCTAAAACATCTTCAAGCTCCAGGGCCATCTCGCATCTCCTCGAGGAGATAGCCCAGCACGAATGCAAAAAACCGGGTTTTTGGGGGTACCCAAGAGCGGCAGATCTCCTCAAAGGAGTTGACTTCAGGCCAAAATTTTTATACAGAGAGATTCTTCGATCCCACTTTATATAACAAACATAAAGTTAGTTTCGAGTGAATCCTCCAGGAAAAAAAGATATCGCTGAAAAAGTAAAATTGCCATTTTTTGTGAGTCACCCATAGTCCGACCCCGATTTCTCCCAAGTTAGGAAGTCTCATCGGAAAAGTTGGATGCCATTTTACTATATGGGTATAGGTGCAACTTTCCAGCTGAGTTTCATCCAATTCCCATATATCGTGTTTCCGGCCCTCTGTTGGCCATTGGTGATTTTTACAGAGACTGTGTCTTAAAGGTTTTTATTACAACCCTGTATCTCCATGAGGTGAGCGTTTCTGGATTTTTACGAGAAGAATAATCTCAGCTAAAAATTCAATTTTGTTGATCTTCGTTTCAATACACAACTCTCACTTATATGCCTTGTTTGTTTCAGAATCTTTTGAGATGTATACTCACGCTATTTTTTTGAAATCTTTTTATTATTTTTGTAAAAAGATAATATAAAATGTTAACAACATTTTCAATATTAATGACGACGATCATATTTATGCTGAAGTTTATCAACTTTTTTCTGAGCTTGACGTTTTTTAAATTCTTTGAAACAAACTTCATCTTGGCAATCGCATTCATCATAATAGTCATAGTTGACAGGAACACCGTTAGCACAGTTATTATTTATAACATTACCAGCATATTGATGGAAACACGGCTAAAATAAAAATTAATACAGGGTGGCGCAAAAAAGTGACTTTTTTTGACATTTTGGAACTTGAAAATTTATCTTCCTAAAAATGACCCCCAATGAGGGTAATTTTATGCGGAGAATCGATTGCGGAACCCTGAAAACACTTCCCTGACCCTGATTCAAGGAAAAAATTGGATTTCAAAAAAATCACCATTTGTAAATCTAAACAAGAGATTTTCTTTAAAAAAACAATCAAAAGCAGTATTTGAAATGAAAAATATCATTCTTATGCATTTGCTTTTGAAAACGTGTGCAATCGCGTTCTCGCATAAAATTACCCCTATAAAGGGGTTTCCAGAAAAAAGAGGAAAATGATATAAATTTAGGATAAGACTTGGACTTTGCCATAAAACGCTTAGTTATAAAAACAATTATTCACCATAAAATACGAGACAGTACCTTCCTCTATTAAGCATTTTTCAAACTTTTGGACATCAATAGTTCATTCTTGCGTAAAAATGCCCGTCCAAACTTTTTTTTCAATAGCAAAAAGTTTGTTCAAGCGTGACAATCGTCACAATGACCATTTTCGCTCAAAAATCCAATTTTTTTCCTTGAATCAGGATCAGAAAGCATTTTCAGCGTTCGACAATGCGCGCAATCGATTCCTCGCATAAAATTACCCCTAGGGGGGGCCATTTTTAGAAAAATAATGGTCCCCAAATGTTAAAAAAAAGTCACTTTTTTGCGCCCTCCTGTTTATAATTTTTTTTTAAATATATAGAAGTTACCGCTGTCCAGCCTCCGAATGGTGTGAAATCGGTGTACAAATCTTGTTTGCCATTCCACTTGACCCACCAAAGATCCATGTCTGAAGCACCGGTCCAGTTACCACCCACAACTTGAGCCCAGTCGTTATAACTGGTATAAATTCCAACACCACCAGTGAAAATTCCTTTAGTGAAAGCGTCCTGAAAAAGTATAAAATTAGTCATCTGAAGATTCGGCACCAGGGGTGGTTCATAATTGAAGAAATTTCGTAATTTTTTATAAATTAAAATTTTCGTAATTTCAAAATTTTCGTAATCCGTAATTTCGAAAATTCCGTATTTGAATTGTTGTAATATGTAGTTTTTTGGATTTTTCAAATGAAATTTTGGTTTTTGAATTTTGGGGTTCACCGATCATCGATTTTGAAACTTGGAGGGGGGAGAGGGGTCTTTGTTGCGATTCAGTTATTACTTTGACAGTATTTGTAAAGTTTAAGATAAAATCACGGTTTCCGAGTTGATCGGCCGGCCAATTGTTTCCTTTCTTAATTTCTAGGAACATAAATACTACCATGTTTTCTTGATTCAATCGATTTATGACGGTCATGGCCTAAAGTTTAAATTGTTTTCAATTTTTTTCAATCTACCCACTTGATCAGCGCCTGACATCAAACCATTTTTGCAGGTATTATTAGCGTTTCGACATGGAGTTACGTATGCTGCCGGCCATTGGCCATCTAAAATAAAACATAATACTTTTTTTTAAATTTTTTGATTTTTCGTGCTATTTTGGATGGATTAATGAAAAATTTTGGTCAGAAGGATGAGTAAAATGAGTGAGAGGGGAGAGGGTAATTTACTCCCCACCCCTTGTACATGGATGGGGGAAATAAGTTATTGGGTGTCTATGTAGTTTGCCTATGTTTTCAGTTTATAGACCTGATAAAAACTCTAACGTTATACTTGTTTCATCTGGGGGATGAAAAATAACCGAAACTGATCACGGTTGGTCATAAGTGCGAGGAAAAATGAACCAATAGCCTAATTTCTAATGAGTCATAACTCGTACTTATGACCCATCATTATCAAGAAGTAAAGATCTCGAAGGAAAGAACAGAGACGGAACAGGCCCAAAAAGTATGTTCCCGAATAGCTGGCAGCATAATTATTTTTTTAAACGATGTAAAAATGCTTTTCAGGACGGGAACTGCACTAGGGCTACATAAGCTCTTCAGCTAGAAAAAAAGATATCTTCAAAAAATCTCAAAAGTTCCGGTCAAATACCACCACGCAGGAATACTGGCCGAAACTTTGAGTTTCTTGAAGATATCTTTTTATCTAACTGAAAAACTTATGTAGCCCTAGTGGAGTTCCGGTCCTGAAAAGCATTTCTACATCGTTTAAAAAAATAATTATGATGCTAGCTATTCGGGAACATACTTTTTGGGTCTGTTCCGTCTCTATTCCGGTTTTCTTCCGCGACAGCCCTGATCCTCACCCCTTATGTTAGGCGCACACAGCATCTTATTGTCAAAAAAAAGTATTTTTGGTGGCTCACAAAATTTTTTGGTTTTATTTCCTACATATCAGGCTCTTTTAGATCTATGTTTGTGAACAAAATTGAAAAATACTATCGCATAGTTTAGTAGATAGAGCATTTTTTGTGAAATTTGAGAAGGTCAAAAATCGGTTTTTCGAGTATAAAGTGCCTTCTTGAGATCACCAACCGTCGATTTTTGCACTTTGGCCCCAAATCAGGGTCGGGGAATCGATCGGCGTCGGTTTTATCCAAATCAGAGTCGATCCTGAGAAGTTGATTTTTTCCAAAGGGGTCCACTTCACAGGGATGATGTTTCAAATTTTTTTTCTCTCGATTTCGTGATCAGGGACCTATATCCAATCGATTTTTAGTTGAAACAAAATAATTTTTTTTGCCACACAGGCGCAAAAACAATACTCACCATCATCATTTGCGTGTATCAAGTTTTGTATTCCATTTTCGTTAAATTCACCATCTTTTGTATACACTTGAGCGATAACTTCGTCATCGTCGCCAATATTATTCAACAAACAATTAATTTGATCATCAGTTAATATAGATGTAGCTGGGATATCGATAGCTCCCAAGCCATGTTGACTTTGAATTGGTAGGAAAAAGGCTAATAATAGCAATCCCAAAAGTTGTCTAAATTTTTGATATGGATTTATTTTATCCCAGTGTCGTAATCAAGGGGCTGGGGGGGGGGCACATAGCTCCCTTCTCGGCCGAAGACCAGAAAAAACATAAGATGCTCCCTTATGTTTTTTCTCAAAATTTCTGAAAAAAGGAGACACTTTCAAAAAGTATCCCCTTCTCGGATTTTTGGTTACGCCAATTTTATCCAAAAAAACTTACTTTTTCATTTTAATATATCTAAGATTTTTCTATTCACTATTATTATGAATCAAATGGTCAAGAATGAATATCATTTTCTTAAATATCATCTTGGGTTTGTCAATCCTTTCACATGATATCATTTTTTGACCTTAGAATTTCGAGTGCGGCGGCTAAAGATCAAAGAAATTGGCATTTAATCTTAAATGCCATGTTAATACCCATTCAATAAAACAAAATGTCAGGGAGTGTTTCTAATAAAAATCCAGATAAGAATAAGATTTTCAAATAAAGATCAATGATCTACCATAAACTGTCACCAAATCGGGTGAGTTTCGTTGTGCATTTTATTCATGGAATTTACTGATAAGCTTTTTCTAACCTAACTAGATTGATCCACACAATTTTTAATACTTGAACTTTATCACATTAAGGAATAGAAAAATA
The DNA here is from genome assembly GCA_900406225.1 of Acrobeloides nanus. Classification (NCBI taxonomy): domain Eukaryota; kingdom Metazoa; phylum Nematoda; class Chromadorea; order Rhabditida; family Cephalobidae; genus Acrobeloides; species Acrobeloides nanus. The sequence continues at coordinate 23,676 of OZJO01003528.1, read as the reverse complement.
ATAAAAAAGAAGGTGTGGTGATTTAGTTCTATAGTCTCGTAAATTCTTATTATATTTTCAAATATATTCACTGATAAACAGATTAAATGTTAACGCACCTAAAAATTAACCTTTCATGACGTATCAATATTCTTATTTAAAACAAAAGAAATGCCTTCTAATCCATATTGGAAAAATGAAAGTTTTAATTTTGACCATTTTCGTTTCATTGGCATCCCTTTTGTGTCGAACCGATGCTTTACTGATAGACCAGATTCAATGTAAGACGATTTTTCAATTTTATACTCAAAGAAAAAATTAAGCCAAACAAATTACAAGTTCGAATGAAATTGGTAGACCATGTTCTACAAATATTTCGAATGCTTGGCTTAACATCGTTTTGATTATAGAAACAAGTAGTGCAATGGGAGCTTCGAATCTGCGTCAAGTAAATATTTATAAACGACCCATTATTTCATAATCAGGCAAAGTGGTGCCTCGGCTTCACTTACTCATAAATAAAAAAATTTGAGCAAATGGAGCTCCGCTCGGGTAAGGTTGTTCCGAGAAGGGTTGACCCTCATTCTAGAACAGATCTCCGAGTCATTGGGCCGATCTCCTATCCCGGGCAGATCCTCGAGATAATCATGAGCTCCATGGCAGATCCCCAATCTCAAAGTCGATCTACGACCCCTAGAATCAACTCCGAGCCCAGGCTCAACCTCAAACAACTCCAAACCAGAGACGATATCCTATTTCCAGTGCTAATTCCCGACCCCTCAAGGTCGATTCGCTGCTCTCCAGAGCCAATCCCCGAGCCACCCCAAGGCTCATTCCCTCTCACCAAATCCGATCCCCTAGTCCCAAATCCGATTCCGAGTCCTAGAGCCGATCCCTCACTCCAACAACGAGCTCCTCACCACTCCATCAACAAAAGCAGTCATAAGCCGAACACCAAGACACAAGGCCGTTCCCAGGGCCTCCGGGCTGATCTACCACCCCATCGCCGAGCCCTCCCCTTCATAGCTGAAAAAGTAGGGGGGACAAGATCTCGAAACACGTCATGTTTTTGATTTACACTAAACTCTGCTTGAAAATACGTCATGTTTTGTTTTTGTTGTGCACACAAAGAATCGCAAATATTTTTTTTGACACCAATATTCAGATTCTGAATCCGGATTCTGAATTCGGATTCTGGATCCGGATTCTGATTAGGATTCTGGATTTTGAATCCGGAATCTGAGTCTGAATCCAGATTTGGATTCTGAACCCGGATTCTGAATCCGGATTTTGAATCCGGAATCTGATTCTGGATCCGGATTCTGATTAGGATTCTGGATTTTGAATCCGGAATCTGATTCTGGATCCGGATTCTGATTAGGATTCTGGATTTTGAATCCGAAATCTGAGTCTGAATCCGGATTTGGATTCTGAATCTAGATTCTGGATTCTGAATCCGGATTCAACGACGCGTAATAATCTAATAAACAAAACTACCGTAAAAATTCTAATAGAACCCCCATGGGGCTCTATTTTTCAATCCACTAAAAATCCAAAAAAATTGAAAAATTTAAGGAAAAACATAAGCTATCTTATGTTTTTCCTTCTAGGGTGGGGCTCTATTAGAAGGTGGAGTTCTATTAGAAGGTGGGGTTCTATTAGAATTTTTACGGTATGTTGAGATTTTTAGATGCATAGAAGAAATTTTAAAAAAAAGCGAAAATACTGCGAAAAAGGGTCAACATTTGCAATTTTTAAAGAAAATTTTAAACTTTTTGCAACTTAAATCGCAAAATCTCAACATAATTTTGTTTATTAGATTATTACAATCGTTTGACACGTAAAATGACTTATGCGAAAAAAAGCCGATTCCTTTTGAAGCTTGCGCAAGAATTCAGACACATTTAAAAAATTTAAGGTCCCTCGTTTGGAGAGTATACTTTTTGAAAAAAAAATCATCTTTAATTGACAATTCCCTGTCTTGTAACAGGGTCGTCTCTAATTTTCATCTGATGAGAAGGAATATTCAAGGGGGGGGGGGAGGATCTTTGTCTAAGTATGTTACCGATGTATCACAACTCTTCAAAAATTTTTTTAGCTATCTTTGTCTCTTTCGTCAGAGCTTTCACAGTTACCGGTCGCTTCATTGACACAGAATAAAACTAGAGTCGGAATCGTCACATATTCGGATCAAGCGACTCTCGTAGCAGATTTCTCACAAATCAACAGTAACGCCGATGTGGCAAAAACTTTAATGTCTCTTCAAGTTTCTAATTCAAGCAGTGCTGCTGGAATAGTCGAGTAAGGTTTTACAATTGAAAATCGAAGCTCAATGGCGTTCGATAGAGCTCGGCCGTCGGCATCGAGCCTTTCCATAACAATCGGCCAAAACGCATAGAAAACGGCAAACCGGCCGGAAATTGTTAATAGTTGGTGTAGGGGAACGATTACCCTAGGAATTACCGTATGTGCTGTGAGCCTATATTGTGAGAGAGAATTGACTAATAAGCTATTTATTAAGCACACATACTAACAGACTGACTATTACATAAAGAGACTAAACTCGTGGGCTGGCAGCAGCCTGACAGCTGCTACTTATCCAAGAATAAGCTACATAAAACTCATGACGGCGGGGCTACAGTTGGTACTCAAGCCGACCCTCTAGTCGAAGTCCAACATCGCATTATAAAGTCAATCCCGATCCCACTAGGCCGATAACGAGCCCCAGAGCCAACCCCAGGGTCATTCCTTGAGCATTAGAGCCGACCCCAATCCACAAAGCCAACCTCGCACGGATCGAAAATAGGGAAAAACTTACCGGAGCACGCATGGCTCAGTGGCAAAGAGGCGAGACAAACCCACAAAGTTAAAAAAGGTCGAAATATTTATAGGAAAATCGGTTTTGGACAAAAAATTTTTCAGATATAGTTTTTCGGTACCAGGAATCCATGAACCAGGGTTTGTGACGCATTTTCAAGTGCTGAAAATGTGTGATTTTCCTATAAATACAGACACACTGTATTATTTGGGACACACTGTATTCAAAAAAGTCAATTTTTAAAGCTTAACAAACTTGATAAAATAATTTAGTGCGATAGGATTTGCAAACGAAATAATGGGGATTTGTGATAATGAAGAAGGTTGTACTTTGTTCGGTGGAAATAACGTATTTGTTATAATAGGAGCATCAATGAAATAAATTTGGATTATTTGTGGTCAAATCGATCGATTGCAGTGGTCCTTGAGTTCGATTTTGACGTGGCGCGGTAAGGGAGGACACCCGCGAATGTCCCTCACCTTTCCCAATCGAGTCTAACAAGGAACATGTCCCAACTTGGTTTCTCTGATTTGGTCCAAATATAGGGGGGGGGGGCCAAAAGAAACGGGACTTTGGATCAAAAGTAACGGGATTTTTGTCCAAAAATAACGGGATTTTTTTACAAAAGTAACGGGATTTTGGTCCAAAACTAACGGGATTTTGGTCCAAAAATAACGGGACTTGTTCCAAAAATAACGGGATTTTGGTTCAAAAGTAACGGGACTATGTTTGAATTTTTATATTTTATGGATTTCCATATACCAAATGCGTTTACTTTCAAAATAGATACTTATGTGTAAATCCATGCAATATAAAAATTCAAACAAAGTCCCGTTACTTTTGAACCAAAATCCCGTTACTTTTGGTCCAAAGTCCCGTTTCTTTTGGCCCCCCCCCTATATACGCCACTTTTTTACCCTTGGTGGGAGTACTAAAAAAACTTCAAAAATTGTATTCTGTTGAAATTCCTATGTGCCTGTGGAGCCCAAGATGTGGTTCTTGTGATCAAAATTAGGGTTTTTGGTTTCTTTGAACCCTAATTTGACCCCAAAAAACCACATTTTGGGCTCCACAGCCACATAGGAATTTCTACAGGATATAATTTTTAAAGTTTTTTAGTACTCCCACCATGGGTAAAAAAGTGACGTATATTTGGACCAAATCAGAGAAACCACGTTGGGACATGTTCCTTGTAAGGCTTGAAAAGCCTAAAAGCCCCCTTTTATGTTTATGCTGAAAGAAGGCTTGCAAAAAATTCCATAAAGCATAAAATACCTCCTTATGATTTTGGATGATATCAAAAAACCTCTCCCCAATCGACTCGTATACCTATGCCACTTAAAAATTTGTTTCTATATGAAACCCTGTATCACATAGACTTTGCTGTCTCATTAAAAAATTTAGTGATGTAAACATATCAGGATTTTCTGAAACCATATTCTTGGCATTTCCAGATGTAATTTTTATTTCCTGGAATAGCAACGATAATTTACTCAAAAACACATTCAAAAACATTTCAAGTGAAGATTACCTAACTATGTTTAATCTTGTATCGACCGATAAAAATTTTTATGAAGACTTTATTTGGACACTTACTCAAGGTTTTATTTATTTTTGATGACAAGCACATACAAAGAGAACAAGAGAGATTTTACCCACTGCTTCTGGAATTTCAAAAAAAGGAAAAATTTTCCTTTTCCTTGGATGCCATTTTTTGGTCAAATTTTTGGAAAAAAATCGACGATTATCTATTAAAGGACCAGTCCAGTAAGTTACAATTATATGAAAAATGATATATTCGGAAAGATCATGAAAAATGGAGCATTTTTTGTTTTTACGGCATGTTTTGAATCGTTGTATTTTTCGAGATAATTGCGTTTGAAATTTTGAATTTGTTACAAGCTCTTCGTTGTAATACACAAACTTTTTTGCTGAAAAATCGATTGTTGCATCAATTTTTTAAATTTTCATAAAATGAACATTGTAGCAATTTTTTATAGCTAAATGAGACGAACAAAATGACACCAAAATTATCCAATTTGAACATTGTTTTGGGTTATTGAAACGAAAACATGAATCAGAGTTTTCGTTTCAATAACCCAAAACAATGTTCAAATTGGATAATTTTGGTGTCATTTTGTTCGTCTCATTTAGCTATAAAAAATTGCTACAATGCTCATTTTATGAACATTTAAAAATCGATGCAAAAATCGATTTTTCCGCAAAAAATAAAAAAAAGTTTGTGTACTACAACGAAGAGCTTGTACACAAATTCAAATTTCAAATGCAATTATCTCGAAAACTACAACAATTCAGAACATGACGTAAAAACAAAAAAGGCTCCATTTTTCACGATCTTTCCGAATTTATCATTTTTTCATATGATTGTAACTTGAAAAAACTGGACTGGTCCTTTAATACTGGATTATGTTATGTGCCTCATAAAATTTCACAAAATGGACCTCCGAAATCCGAATCTAACTACTCTATGGCCCTGTATTAAAACTTTTTTAGTTAACTGTGCTTGTGGAGATCCTAGAAATGCTCAACTTACCATTTTTGACACGAGTAAAGGACGATGGCAACGCTATGCTGAATGCTACTTGCTTATCACTATGGAAGGCTTTGGTTCGATATCTGTACTAGATATGTGTAGTGATATGTCCAATGAAAGTTTCGTGGTTCCTATTGCTTTAACAAGCCGACAAAAATATGTTTTTATTGAAGGTTTTTGTTTTTGATAGTAAATTTTGTGGATTTTTATTATTATAGAGTACATCATGGATTTTCCCGATATACCAAAGTATTATCTAGGATTGCATCGCAACAAACAAAATCAATGGGTCTGGTTGGATTATGATGGCAGTGAATTTCCTGTAGTTTTTTGCTATTATTATCAAAGCCTAGCATTTGATAAGAGGGCATTGTAATATGGCTCTTCCTCCCTAACTTCTTAAAGGGGGTAAGAATTAGGGACTAATCTCTGAAAAAAATTTTTGCCAAATAGGGGTAAAATCATGCGAAAAATTGCATTCTCGAAGCGTGAAAATGCTTCCTTGACCCTGATTTAGGGAAATAGATGTGTGTATTGAAGCGAAAATCGAAAAATTTTGAAATTTCTTCCTCAAAATCATATTTCTGGGGATAATTTCATGCGGGGAATCGATTGCGCGCATTCCCGAAGCTTGAACTTTTCCCTGGCCCTGATTCAGGAAAATTAGTAGATATTGGATTTTCGCTTCAATACACACTCTTATTTCCCTGAATCAGGGTCAAGGAAGCATTTTCAAAATTAGGGAATGCGCGCAATCGATTCCCCGCATGACTTTACCCCTATATAAGCTGTTTTGGCAAAAAAATTTTCAGAAATTAGTCCCTAATTCTCACCCCCTTTAAGAAAAAAAAGGTTTTTAACCTTGATGCCCTACTTTCAATCAATGTTAAATTGGTCCTAAAGTTCAGAAATCGATGATCACAGGCTTCTCAGAAAAACCCTTTTTTTATCAAAAAGGGGGTTGATTGTACTTAAAAAACAACTTGTACATTTTGAGAAATTTTACGATTGCTGCCCAAATTTTTAGAAAATTTTTCAAAACATAAGGTACCCTTACATTTTTTGGCCTTCTGCCGATTTCGGGAAGGCATGGACCCCCCTCTTAATTACGCCTATGATCGAAAATTGTTCAAAATCCTGGCTACGCAACTGCGGGGAAATTTTCTTAAATTATGCAAAATATTTTTAGCTAGGAAATTATACCCACTGGGCACCTGGTTACAGCGCAAATAGTCCTGGTCAATGTGTAGCAGCTATCAGTCAAAATGGAACCGGTTCAAATCTTTTTAATAATGATTATCGTTGGGTTCCTACTTCTTGCTATTCAGAAAATGCTTCAAATTTCTGTCAATCATTGGCCTGTGATGCTGACTATAAAGGTTGTCAATCTGATATTCCACCACCTAAGAAACTTCAAAAAAGACGCAAGATTAAGAGCCGGCCCAAGAAAAGAGTTATCCACAAAAATACTTTAAAAACCGCACAAAAACATTAAAATCTACTTTATCGTATTTAAGTATTTCCGAACACCATGATGCTCTGAAATTTTTTTAAAAATCGATGTTAAATCGGATTTCATTGATCGACAGCATTTCAAATAGAGGGAATCTAAGCTGTCCGGAATGCTGTCGATCATACTTGGGCAAGGGTGGGGGGTATTGTACCCTCCCCTTAATTCGGGCAATTAGGAAAAGTAGTGACAGAAAAAGTAGTGACAGCAGAAAAGTAGTGACGGAAGAAAAGTAGTGACGGAGAAAAGTAGTGACGGGAAAAGTAGTGACGGCCGAAAAGTAGTGAGGGAATAGTAGAAAATTCAAATTTTTGTCATAAATTCAAAATTTTTCAAAAAATTCCGAATTTTGTCAAAAATTCAATTTTTTTTTCAAAAATTCAAATTGTTTTCAAAATTAGGGGTAATAAATTTTAACCCCAAAAAATTCATTTTTGGGGGTAAGTTTATGCGAGAAATCGATTGCGCGCATCGAAAAATTCTGAAAATTATTTTCCGGGGGTCAAAAAATGAAAAAATGCGTTAAAATATGGGGTTATAAGTTTTAACCCCAACAAAATCATTTTTAGGGGTAATTTTGTGCGAGGAGTCGATTGCGAGCATCATAAAATTCTGAAAATTTTTTCCGGGGTCAAAAATTGAAAAAAATGCGTCAAAATTAGGGGTAATAAATTTTAACCCCAAAAAAATCACTTTTAGGGGTAATTTTGTGCGAGAAATTGATTGCGCGTATTGAAAAATTATGAAAAAATTTTCCGGGGGTCAAAAAATTTTAAAAAATGCGTCAAAATTAGGGGTTATAAGTTTTAACCCCAACAAAATCATTTTTAGGGGTAAATTTATGCGAGGAATCGATTGCGTGCATTCTCAAACCTTGAAAACACTTCCTCGACCCTGATTCAGGGGAGGATCGGTGTATTGAAGCGAAAATCAGCAGATGGAAAATTTAGCCTTTATTTCGAGTTATAAGCTACACAGTCAAAAAACATGGGTTTGAAGTAAAAAAAAATACCCAAAACACGGTCAAGGAAATTTTTTTGGATTTTTTAAGTTATTTTTTGAATCTTTTAAATTACCCCTAGAAGATTATTACCTAAGAATTGACGGTTTTCTCATAAAAATCCGAAAATGTTTGATTTTCACTTCAATACACCGATTCTTCCCCTTCATTTTTTGACCCCGGAAAAAATTTTCAGAATTTTTCGATGCACGCAATCGACTCCTCGCACAAAATTATCTCTAAAAATGATTTTGTTGGGGTTAAAACTTATAACCCCTAATTTTGACGCATTTTTTCAATTTTTGACCCCGGAAAATAATTTTCAGAATTTTTCGATGCGCGCAATCGATTTCTCGCATAAACTTACCCCCAAAAATGAATTTTTTGGGGTTAAAATTTATTACCCCTAATTTTGAAAAAAATTTGAATTTTTGAAAAAAAAATTGAATTTTTGACAAAATTCGGAATTTTTTGAAAAATTTTGAATTTATGACAAAAATTTGAATTTTCTACTATTCCCTCACTACTTTTCGGCCGTCACTACTTTTCCCCGTCACTACTTTTCTTCCGTCACTACTTTTCTGCTGTCACTACTTTTCCTAATTGCCTTAATTCGTCGTATCGGGAAAAAATTAATGGACAATTCGTATTTTGACGGCGAATACGTCTAAAACATATATACGAATTCGTATTTGACTACGATTTCGTATTTCCAATTCGTAGGGTCCAAAAAAATTCGTATTTTGACTTTTTCGCCTGTCGACGTTTTTTTTTGGTCGACAGTAACCTTTGGGACCAATTCGTATTTTGGGGCCCAGTACCCCCCNGTCCCCCCCCCCCCCCTGCTTGCCCATGTATGATTATAACTTACTGAACTGGTCCTTTAAAATAACAGAATATACCAGAAATTTGAAGGAGATTCCCGTTTAATTCCTTCTAGTCAACATCCGACCAGGTGTGATTCACACAAAGGTAAAATTACTGATTTTCTATTCCAAGGCTGGCAAGAACATTCCACGTGTATAAGCATTCTTTGGCTTTACACCGTTCTTTCAAAAGAGAAGAGCTTGTTGTTTAAGAAAAAAAGACAACTGTTTTAAAAAAAGTCTCTGCAAATAAACAGCGGAAGTAAATTTATAAGATATAGAAAAATGGAAACAAAAAATTTTCATAAATCTTAAAATGGCACGACAATTGAAACTTGCTAAAATGGCTGTAGGCGAACTGAGTGGGCTCTTGATGAAAATTTAGGAAAAAAAGAGTAATAAAAAGTGAGTCAGTTAAATGGAAACGAGCTTTGGGGCTCTTTGGAGATGCAAAACCTTAATAGTGTTTAAACAAAAAAAAAGACCGAACGAGATCAGAATATAATTTTTTAACATGGGAATACTTTTTTCCGGTATCTTCTGTCATTAGAAGCAATTCTGAGTAACATTCAAAAAATTTTTTTGAAAAAAAAGTTGAAAAAAATCGTGTTAAATTATAAGCAAAATTCAAAATCACGATTTTTATCGTGAACTTGGCTCAGTGGTTGTGCTCCAAGACTCGATTCTAAAGGTCTCGGGTTCGAATCCCACTTGAGTCGATTTGATTTTGCCTACGTAAAAAAGTTGGTAATGAAAAGTTAGGAAAAAAAAGTAATAAAAAGTGAGTTAATTAAATGGAACCGATGTGGCATTTTAGAGATGCAAAAACTTAATAGCGTTTAAACAAAAAAGGCTGAACGAGATCAGAACAGAATTTTTAACATGGGAATACTTTTTTCCGGTATATTTGAAGCAATTCTGAGTAACATTCAAAAACTTTTTTTGAAAAAAATTCGTGTTAAATTATAAGCAAAATTCAAAATCACGATTTTTATCGTAAACTTGGCTCAGTGGTAGTGCTCCAAGATTCGAGTCTAAGGGTCTAGGGTTCGAATTCCACTTGAGTCGATTTGATTTTGGTGCGAAAAAAAGCTGGTATATTCCATGGTTAGACAACTTTTTTGAATAACATAAAGCACTTCCTTATGAGCATGAGAATAATTCCCCAAGATGTCTCTCATTTTGTAGAGCACATAAGTCTATATAATGCTAAGAAATTTTTTACTTGACAGGGCTTAAAAAAAACATGACTTGTTTCACAATTGTTTTGAATGTTTGGGATTCCAGTCGGTGGAAATCTTTTTTGACGTAATATGTCATTTATCACAGAACGAACAATTGGAACTCCTATGGGATTTTTGTGTGATTGACACAAATAATAAAACATACGACTCACAAAAAAATTCATTTAGGATCTGTCTGTAGGAAAGCTGGGGGTGTTTGTTGCTAATTCCGGAAAATTTTGAAAGACAGGACAATATAAATTGGGAGGATAGCGTATGATAGAGTGTCCCCGGTTCCAAAAACAACAAAACAAATGCTTTCTTAACCCTGATTCAGGGAATGGAGTTAGTGTATTAGAGCGAAAATCGAAGAATTTTCTTTTTTAGCCCGGAAATCCAACTCCATTCCCTGAATTTGGGTCAAGAAAATTTCTTCATGTATTAGAAAATGCGCGCAATCGATATGGATAATTTCCAGTAGAAAAAAAGAAACTTTTTCGATTTTCGCGTCAATACATCAACTCCATTCCCTGAATCAGGGTCAAGGAAATGTTTTCATGTTTCGGGAATAAGAAATTTTTCAAACTTTTTCGGTTTTCGTTAGCAGTCGTGAAACGCATTTCATGACGATTTCCGGACGCTATCTGTTGTAACAAGGAACACTATCAACTTGTCTCCTTCCGATTTTGGGCTTGGGCCTAGACTTCGGCCTTGGCTCAGACCTAGGCTTAGGCCTAGGCCTAGACTTAAGCTTCGGCCTAGGCTTAAGCCTAGGCTTATTGTAGAGGACCCCCAACTCATGTCAAAAGTGAAGAAATTACCGTGCACCAATTTAAACTGATCGTTTTAGATTGATCTAGAATAAATATCGTCCGGAAACGGGTTTGAATTTGCCTGAATATTGACACGAAAACCCTGAATTTTAAACTTTTTTAAAATACGCTTAATATTTGAGTGTATTTAAAAAAGCAAAGACGGCATTCTTTTATATCTCGAAACAACACTAAATTTATCCAATTTGATCATTTTGTGGGTTATTGAAACGAAAACCCTGATTCAGGGTTTTCGTTTTCAATTTCGTTTTGAACAATTTTCGTTGTTTGTTCATACTTAGATTACCCAACTTCGACTTTTTAAGTAATAAAAATCAAAAATCCTAAAGCCGCATCATAAAACTTCTAGAATCATAAAACGTCACAAAACGTCCATGAAACCGGGTCTATATGGAAAATTTCGTGGCAAGTAAATCCTCGGCCGACTTGAAGGGCCAGAAATGAGCAACCATAACTCAGAGGAAGTAAATGGGCTCGCTATGAAGAAACCCGAAATTTGAGTGATCAACAAAATTTTTCACCCCCAAAAAGTGGTTTTCCGAAAACAGCATTTGCGAAGCAACAAACGTCAGCTACATCTTCAATAACAAGTTGCCAAAATTACAAACAAATTGAAAGCTGTCAGGTAAAATCCAGTGTAACAAGTTTTGAGATGTGGATTACGGAAGAAAATCCAAGCAAAAAAGATTTTTGATCAGTAAAATTATGGCACATGAAAGGTTTTCAAACAGTGGGTGTTATGCTGGGGGTTCGAACAGTGGGTGTTATTAGTACATTTTCAAGTAAATTGATAAAAAGTTTCACGGAGAAACTTTTTTTTCCAAAAAATGGAGCAAAAAATTTTTGCTCCATGTTTTATAAAAGAAATTTTTTTAAAGATCAAAATTTTTGACCTAATGGGATCGAACCTGCGGGGTCAATGTTGCTTAACTTGCCAGATCGAAGGGTCGGCTTCCTTGTCCACTTGACTATGCTGTATCCAACTTTTTTTACCCGATCGCTGGAACATACTGTATGCTTCCAGCACTTTTTGGAACCTCTCTGTGAAATAGACTTTACACGGCGAACCGTTTTGCATAAAAAGTGGCGACCAAACAAAACATGGTGGCCGAATGGTTAGGATTCTAGATTTGCAGTTTCTATTGAAGGGTTCGAATCCTACCTGAAACAAGTAAGTACGGTTAAGCCTAAGCCCAAGCCCAAGACCAAGCCTATATACAGGGTATAAAATAAAAAACCGGAGTTGGCAATTTTTTCATGTTTTTTCTACCCGAAATTTTTTTCTTCAAAAATGATCATATTAGGGCTGATTTTATGCGAGGAATCGATTTTTCGCATTTTCGAAGCATGGAAATGCTTCCCTGATCGTGAATCAAAGAAAAATTGATGTATTATAGCAAAAATTGGTTATCGCTTCAATACACACATTCCTATTCACTGAATCAGGAAAGCGTTTTCAAGCTTCGAGACTATGCGCAATCGATTCCCTGCATCAAATTTACCCCCAGAAAGTCATTTTCAGGCAGAAAATCTAAAAATTTTCGATTTTCACTTCAATACACACACTTTGATTCCCTGAATCAGGGTCAGGGAAGCGTTGGAAATGCGCGCAATCGATTCCCCGCATAAAATTATCCCAAATAGGGTCATTTTTGAAAAAAATTTCGGGTCGAACAAACATGAAAATCGCCCAAATTCCGGTTTTTTATATATACTCCTGTATATAGGCTTAGGCTTGGGCTTAGGCCTAGATTTAGGCTTGAGCTTAGGCTTGGGTTTAGGTTTGGGCTTGAGCAAGGGCTTAGGCTTAGACCTGGGCTTCGGCTTGGGCTTAGGCTTAGACCTGGGCTTAGGCTTAACTTGACCCATTAAAATGACTGTTTTTAAAAATATGAAAAAATCGCCAAAATTCCGATTTTTCGATACACCCGATTTACTTTCAAATCAAAAAATTTATTAAACTTTTTAGGTACAACAAATAAAAAGCAACAATATTTTATATATATAACACATGTTTCGAAAATTTGAAGAACATCTTTTTGTCATTAAGAAAGGAAAACTATCATAGGTCAATCAAAAAATTAGCTTCCTGAAATTTGACACATTTTTATGTCTAAAAGATGGACAACCCATGACTGGGGCAAGTGTTTCAAGTGTTCTTTGAACAGAGACATAAATTTCTAAATCAGTTCGAAATGGAGTGATAAATGACTCATACGATGTGATTCAAATTTCAAAAAAAGTATAAAAATGTTCAACGAAAACGAGCGAAAAATGCCGAATTTAGATGTATTTTTTGGGGCCGATAATACTTATTGAAAACTCAATACATATCAAATAATCTATAAGCCTAAGCCTAGGCTTAGGCTTATAAATTATTCAAGATGTATGGGCCGACACAATACTTATCGAACAATCCAATAGAAAAGAAGATATGTAAAAATGAGATCATATGCTAGTACCATAATGGAGAGAGAGTAACAAAAATTCAGAGAAAAGCAAACAAAATGGGTTGAATGTGTCTGAACATTGACACGAAAACCATGAATCTAAACAAATTTTTCTCAATGAATCCATGCGAATAAACAGTTTTTGGATTGAAAATTTTATGAAAATTTTTTTCTTTGAGTCAGAACTTTTGTCTCTCCCTCTGCCCTAGAAAAAATCTAACGTTTCTTACACTAGTCTATTAAATTTGTTATATAATATAAATTGATACTAAATAAAAAGTTCAGCTGATATGTACATTTTTAAAATTAATTAAACATTGTGTATTAATACAAACACGGCATTCGTTTATAGCTCAACGAGACGAACAAAACGACACCAAATTTATCCAATTTGAAAATTGTTTTGGGTTATTGAAACGAAAACTCTGATTCAGGGTTTTCGTTTCAATAACCTAAAACAATTATCAAATTGGATAAATTTGGTGTCGTTTTGTTCGTCTCATCGAGCTATAAACGAATGCCGTCTTAGTTTTTAAATACACCCAATAATTAAGCGTATTTAAAAAAATTTAAAATTCAGGGTTTTCGTGTCAGTGTTCAGGCAAATTCAAACATCCGAACTTTTAAAAAATGATCAACTTGAACTTTTTCATACAAATCTAACACACTATTCAATAACAATATATGACATAGGCACTCGTTTCTGGAAGGGAAGATAATGAGCTGGCATGGAATAATCTTGCGGATGCTCTTGTGGTAGGCTTGAGCGTACTAGTCTAATTCTAAAAAAAAATTTTGACCATTAAGTGATCTCATGGTGTAATGGTCCGATGCGCTGCCAAGGCAAGGCATTACCGGCACTATCAAGGGTTCGGTCCCCCTTGCGTCCAAAAGATTTTTCTTTGTTGGCACTACTTCACGATCGAAATTAGTTACGAGTCATTCAGTGACCACTACGGTGTAGTGGTCCGGTGCGCTGCCAAGGCTACGGCATCACCGGTACTAGCAAAAGTTCGGTTCCCCTTGCGCCCAAAAGATTTTTCCTTGTTGGTACTACTTCAAGGTCGAAATTAGTTACGAGTCATTCAGTGACCACCATGATCTAGTGGTCCGGTACGCTGCCAAGTCACGGCATCACCGGTACTAGCAAGGGTTCAGTTCCCCCATTGGCACTACTTCATTACAAATGATGTCTCTTACCCATCTAAATCATCGGGCAAAATATTCTGGTTGTATTCATCGGCCAACTCGATGATTGCTCGTTTGTTTCTTAAGGAATTCTGTAGTCTATTGGCCCTATCCATGTATTCTAGATCATCTTGGCTTAATAGCTGAATGGCTGGTTCGGGTTCTCGGTTGATTAGACTGTTGAGCGCGTCTTCGTCGTCGTCTGACTCGTCTCCCATGTCCACCAAATATGCTGTTTGGTACTAAAATTTTGGATTATTATTTTTTATGGATGATTTATTTTTAATTTTCCAACTAGGAACTTTCCTGATTCAGGGAAGATGCATTGAAGCGAAAAGCCACAAAAATGTGATTTTTCGACTTTTCGCTTCAATACCCAGGCCTTCCCCGAATCAGGAAAGTGTTTTTCTGCTTCGAAAATGTCAAATTCGGATCTCCCCGCATGTTGTTACCCTTAGCCTATGTATTGAAGCGAAAAGTCGCAAAAATGCGATTTTTCGACTTTTCGCTTCAATACGTAGACCTTCTCTGAATCAGGAAAGTGTTTTTCCGCTTCGAAAATGTCAAATTTCTCGCATGTTTTTACCCCTAGAGGAGTCATTTCTAGAAAAAATTGTTGAAAAATTTTTCACGTACCCCCCCCCCCTCAGTAACTCCCCAAAAACGATAAAAAAACGTTTTTACCGGGTATGATGCTTTATCAAGACTATCAATTCCATCATCTGATGTTATGATATAAAAGCCATATGCCGCACCAATTAGAATCATTACTAGAAGTATAGAAAGACTATGAAGCCGGCTAGTCATAATGCTGTTACAAATGTTACTAAAAATATATATATACAAGGTGAGGCAAAAAAGTGGATTTTTGCGCGATTTTTTCAAATTTTCACCAAAATAAACCTATAGGGGGTTGATGTCAAACCTTTTCAGCGAAATGTTAAAATATGCGAATTTATAAAAATTTTAAAATATGCGAATTTCAATATTTTTACAGGATTTGTTCAGCTTTCCATCAGCTATCAACTAAAAAAATCCCATCGAAAAATCTTTTTATTCGTCCGAGATATGATCAAAATCAGGGTTGGGAAATATAGTCCGTTTCCGCCGCCAATGGCAAAAAAGTCTGGAAGTAATGGCCAAGTGGTCCAAGGCGCCCCCTGTTTGATCTGACAAGTTAAGCAACGTTGGGCCCGCAGGTTCGATCCCACTAGGGCAAAATTTTGATTTTCAAAAAAACTTCTTTTATAAAAAATAGAGCAAAATTTTTTTGCTTCATTTTTGTAAACGAATTTTTTTGAAAATAAAAACTTTTGCCCTATCGAGACCGAACATGCGGGCCCAACGTGGCTTAACTTTCTAGATCGGAAAGGCGGCGCATTGGACAACTTGGCCATCGCTCCCAGACTTTTTCCCATTTGCGGCGGAAACGGACTTTAAGTCACTATATAACATAAGAAAAATACGAGAAACGAAGATTTTTTTCGCACATTTTAAATGCTACTAAATTAAAATAAAATGGCAATTGGGCACAGGAGCAATTTGAGGAAGCTAATCTGATGAAACACATTCTAAAAGGCTATAAAAGAATTCCCACGTGAAAAGCAAAAATATCATTAAACATTTAAAAAAATTGTGAATTTGGACCATGTTTGCGTCATCGAAACATGAAACATATGTCGAAATCTTGTTAATAGTTTTTTTTCTAAAATTCTAATTTTCCATCAGAGACCGAAAAGGGCCGAGGCTCCCAAAGCCTCGGACCCCTCGGTCCCACTGGTATCTGGGCCTCCAATGGGACCGGGCTTAGGGGGTCCAGGCCCCCTTTTCGACCCTTACCCCCCTAACTTTTGATGAGGAACATTTTTCGCGTTGACGAGAAATTCTGAAAAAAATTCTGGTTTATCGGAAACGTTGGTCTGTTAAAGTTATGGCGATCTTTCGAATACTGAAAAACCAGAATTTTTTCAGAATTTCTCGTCAACGCGAAAAATGTTCCTCATCAAAAGTTAGGGTATATGAAGTTCTAGGGGGATGAATGGCGCAAATTTGGAGGCCTGAAACGTTGATCTATTAAAGTTATGGCAATTTGAAAATATCATAGTTACGTGAAATTCTTATTATTTTATTTGCGGGGCCTTAAAGACCCGAAGCCCCCAAGGCCCCCGAAGGGGCCCAAGTTTCAGGGCTCCCATGGGAGCCGAGGGGGCTTCGGAGGCCCATTTTCGGTCTCTGTTTTCCATTTTAGTTTTTCTAAAAATTTTTTCACAAAATCCTGCCCCACACCAAAAAAACAGAAGTTGCTTATTATGCCAATATCTACAAAAAAATCCACCAAGTGTAACTAAGTTTGAAAAAAGTGAAAGCATCTTACATGTCGAACATAGGTTGGCAAGCTGGGGGGAGGGGATCCCCGATGAGGTGGTCCTCCACCAAAAAAACGACCTTTTTTTAGCTTGAGATAGTCTTCTGACACCCAATTTTTATTTACCATACTGTTCGGCGGGGCCCATGAGGTTGTCACCCCTCAATTTTGGGCCCATGAGGTGGTCCCATCAATTTTTTGTCCATGAGTGAGTGGGTCANAATAACGTGAAATTTAATTAAGCGGACATGGCATGTTGGAAAAACAGAAAAAAGCAATCATATTCTTTTGCAAGGATATATATGGCAACTTTACGTTCAATTTGTATAATAAAATTGACTTCGTGTTACTAATACACTTTTTTACAATGTACTTTATCTGCTCTATTCGATTCGTCATGTACTGTTCTCACTTAATCAATTCAACATATATTCTGTTTCAGCGAGAGAGAAAATAAAAGCGCTGCCCACATAGCTTAGTGGATAAGTAAGGTGACTGTCCGATATGGTAAGTTATGCAATGTTGGGTCCGCAGGTTCGATCCCCGCAGGGTTTCTTTAGATATTTTTTCAGCAAGAGAGAAAAGAAAAAAAATTTTTTGATTTTTATGAGCAAAAAATTTTTGCCCCTTAAAATCAAAAAATTTTTTTTTGAAAATCAAAAGTTTTGAGTTTTGACCCTGCGGGCCCAATGTTGCTTAATTTGCCAGATCGGACGGTCGCCTTACCTATCCACTGAGCTATGTAGGCAGCGATTTTCTTTTCTCTCTTGCTGAAACAAAATATATGTTGAATTGATTAAGTGAGAACAGTACAGGACGAATCAAATAGAGCAGATAGAGTAAATTATCTGCTCTATTCGTAAAAAAGTGTATTAGTAACACAAAGGCAATTTATTATACAAATTGAACGTAAAACGGCCATATATATTCTTTCAAAAGAATATGATTACTTTTTTTCTCCCAACATGCCATGTCCGCTTAATTAAACTTCGTGTTATTGGAAGCAAAGAGAAGTTTTTGCGCCGCCAATTTTAACAGCTTTCAAAATGAATTCGTGACACGACGGAAATTAAATTCCAAATCCACCCTGAATTTGGCCTTACTTAAAAGTAATACAAAAAATAGCCATGAAAATTACCAAAAATAGCCATGGAATTGTTGTTGTTTATTAACATACTGGTTTCAATTTGTTACTATATATAATTCGCAAAATATTTGTTATACAAATTTTTATTTTTAGAAAACTTAAGCAAAGTTCGTGTCAAGCCCATTTCAATCTCAAATGTCCAAGCCTAATTTTTAGAAAACTTGAGCCAAGTTTGTCAAGCCCATTTCAATCCCAAATGCTATAAACTTTTTCTGGAACGTAGATGCCAGGTTCGATCCCCAATAGAATCGAAACTTTTATAAACTTTTTGAAAAAACTTTTTTTGCCATAATAAGGCAAAAAAAAAAATTTTTTGCCTTATTTTGCAAAAAAATTTTTTTCGAATTTTCAACAATTCAACAGTTTTGACCCCTAAAGGGATCAAACCTGGTGGGCCCAACGTTGGTTAACTTGTTAGATCGAACGGGATCACTCCCTACCAGCATCTAAGAAAAAATTTAGTATTTATGTTTGAAATGGGCTTTAACTGCTTAAAATTAAAAACATTCTTCTCTTGATGTAATAAATATCATTTCCTAGAAAAATGTCAATTTCAAAATTTTATGAGATGACGCAAGAATTTAGCGTAGGAAGCATCAAAAATACAATTTGGTCAACAAAAAGGTCATTTTAATGAGTGAGCCTAAGGCTAAGCCTAAGCTTAAGCCTAAGCTTAAGCCTATATACAGGGTATATAAAAAACCGGAATTTGGGCGATTTGTTCATATTTTTTTCGTATGGTGCAAAAACGGATTTTGCGATTTTTTGCTGGTTTTTTTTTCAAAATTTTTCATGTTTAAATTTTCACCAAAATAACCCTATAGTGGTTTTTATATGCGAGAAATCGATTGCGCCTATCCTTGAAAACGCTTCCCTGACCCTGATTCAGAGAAGAGTTGTTGTATTGAAGCAAAAATAGGGTAATATCGAAACTAGAAATCGGACAAAATCAAAATTTGTCAAAATTTGTTCAAATTTTGAACGAAAAATTTTTCAAAATTTGGATTTTGATTGGTCGATTCAAATTTTGAAAATGGCCCTCCATTATAATTTTTGACTAAAATTTCCAAATTTTCACCAAAAATGCCCAAAATTTCCCATTTTTTCAATAAGCATATTTTTTATAAATGTTCAAGGATTTTGAATTACTTTCTTCTCAATATACAGATTTTATTGATTCAGGGAAAAACTATTCTTCGCGACCCAAATGCAAGTTCTCGTTCAATACACAGACTTCAAACTTCACACGCGATTTTCTCGAAACTATTAGCGATTTAGAGCATGCCGTAAAAACAAAAACTGCATCATTATCCATGAATTTTCCGAATATGTACTAATTATGGCAACTTTTTTCCGATCCGATTGGTCCTTTATTTTTATCTTAAAAGTATAAAATTTTCTTGCAGTCTAGACGCTTGTGCAAAATTAATAAAAACTAAAAACTAGTAAAACCCCCTTAGGCGACTTTTTATTAAGAAAATATTGCGTAAATTAAAAACCCATAAAGTAGACTAAGAGTTCATTTTAAAAGTTTATGCATGAGTGCAGACGACATTTTCCTAATCTCAACAAAAACTACTCTTTAGTTAAAGGGACAGTCTAGTGGGAAAAAAGTTGCCATTTTTTGATATAACATTGTAGATATTTTTTATAGCTAAATGAGATGAACAAAATGACACCAAAATTATCCAATTTGAACATTGTTTTGGGTTATTGAAACGAAAACATGAATCAGAATTTTCGTTTCAATAACTCAAAACAATTTTCAAATAGAATAATTTTGGTGTCATTTTGTTCGTCTCATTTAGCTATAAAAAATGGCTACAATGCTCATTTTATAAAAATTTAAAAAATTGATGCAAAAATCGATTTTTCCGCAAAAATTCAAAAAAGTTTGTGTATTACAACGAAGAGCTTGTAACAATTTCAAACGCAATTATCTCGAAAGCTACAACGATTCGAAAAAAAGAACATGCCATAAAAAATTGCTCCATTTTTCATGAACTTTCCGAATATCAACGAAACAATGGCAACTTTTTCCCCACTCGACTGGTCCTTTAATAATCGTAAAAAGCATAACAAAACAAGATTTTTCTTTCGAATATGAAACGTATCGTTCATTTATATGAAGTAATATAATCAGCTATAAAATTGGTAGGGCGTCATAAAATTCTTCGCCGAAGAAAATGACTTCATTCGGGGTTAATTTCTCGAAAAAATGCCGAAAGAGAAAAATTCTTGAAAATTCAATGAAACGTTTTTCAAATGTGTGTGTTGGCCTTATTGTCAGTCAAATGCCACTGGCAGCAAAAAAAGCATCTCTTCCGAAATTACATGGTTTGAATGTAAATTTCTTGGAGTTTATATTAGGAATTCCTTGGGCTGAATATTGATAGAATCTCATAGAAGATCTTTGAAAAAATTTTTGAACTTTTGGAGCTACCCAGGTGAAAAAATTTTCAAAAATTTTTTCCTGGAAATGACCCTTCTAGGGGTAAAAATATGCGGGGAATCCGAATTTGACATTTTCAAGTGAATTTTTGAGTTTTTTAATTATCACCAAAATTTGTCTATGCGAAGAAACCTTTTAAACGCTTCCCCGACCCCGAATTAACCTATTTTCGCTTCAATACACATGTTTCTTCCCTGAATCAGGGTCAGGGAAGCGTTTTCAAGATTCGGCAAGTCGCAAAAACCGATAAAGTCAAAAAAACTAGAAAAAAACCGATAAATTCATTTTTGCGACTTTTCACTTAAATACACAGGTGTTCCCTGAATCAGGGAAGCGTTTTTTCGCTTTGAAAATGTCAAATTCGGATGCCCTGCATGTTTTTACCCCTAGAGGGATCATTTCCAGAAAAAATTTTGAAAATTTTTTTCACGTATCTGTGCAAGCTTGTGGAGCTTTGTGAAAGTTTTTTTCTTCAAAATAAATCACTTCCCCCTCCCCCAATTTCCCAACCTTTCAAAGGACCAAGTAACTGCAAAAGAAGGCAAAAATTTAATGACCAAAGAGCCTATAAAGTACATAAAAGAATGAAAAAAATTCGTATAGTCCGAAGCGAGTAATTGGAATTATAAAAAATAGGCTCATCCATCCATCCTAAAACAGAAACGGGCAAATAGATCGAATGAATTAGAAAGAGCTTATCTGAAAGGACAGACATGGACAATTTCCTAAATGCCATCTCCAGGAACGAAAAAGATGAAGGGGGAAAAATGCTGTGGCCTTTCTCTACTCATTTATCTTTTTATTATTTTACTCTTTCTTGAAATTATATAAAGTAAACATTATCCCTCCTCCTGGTTTTAAATCGCATGTCAGCCAAATGAAACAATTGAAAAAAATAAAAAATNTTACTCTTTCTTGAAATTATATAAAGTAAACATTATCCCTCCTCCTGGTTTTAAATCGCATGTCAGCCAAATGAAACAATTGAAAAAAATAAAAAATTAAAATGCTAAATAAAAATGCTATATAAATGCTAAATAAAAAGTGCACAGCAGCATATTTGTCTAAATGGAAAATTTTCATGGATTTAAAACAAGTAATAATAGAAACTAAAAAGGATCAAATTTTCTTCTGCTCAATTAACAAGAAAAACGTATCCCACATATAACAATACAAATGAATGTAATTATAGAACTTCCTGTGTATATTTTTAGATTCTCTTTATAAAAAAGGATACTACTACTAAGCATTAGCTGCCGCAAATGACAGGGCTACTTTTTTCGAAAAAATTTTTTTCATAAAATTTTCTAAAAAAACCCGAATCAGCAAAAGGTCTTTTCATTAATCAAAGAGCAATAACTTTGTGACAACTTTTTTGACTTTTTGACAAACTTTTTTGACAACTTTTTTTGCTTGAACGCAGCCTTATCTCAGTTGAATTAATTTAAAGGACCAGCCCAGTAAGTTACAATCATATGAAAAATGATATATTTGGAAAGATCATGAAAAATGGAGCATTTTTTGTTTTTACGGCATCCTCTGAATCGTTGTAGTTTTCGAGAGAATTGCGTTTAAAATTTTGATTTGTTATAAGCACTTCGTTGTAATACACAAACTTTTCTGAATTTTTTGCGAAAAAATCGATTTTTGCATCAATTTTTTAAATTTTCATAAAATGAGCATTATAGCAATTTTTTATAGCTAAATGAGACAAACAAAATGACACCAAAATGGCCCAATTTGAACATTGTTTTGGGTTATTGAAACGAAAATTCTGATTCATGTTTTCGTTTCAATAACCCAACGCAACTATCTCAACTACATCGATTCATAACATGCCGTAAAAACAAAAAATGCTCAATTTTTCATGATCTTTCCGAATATATCATTTTTCATATGATTATAACTTACTGGACTGGTCCTTTAACCCTAAAACATTAAATGCACTATGTGTGTCTGTCTGTTTATCTGTTTGTGCTATCTCCGTCACCATAAGTCCAATTCCGTCATGGCCTATACCAATCGATAGGGCGCGGTGAGAGAAGAAGAATGATACCAAAATCATGGGGGTACCCATCAAGGAAAATTTTTTAGCCCCATATCATGTTTTAACGTAGATTATAATGCAATTTTATCGCCGTTTAAGAACTTACTCTAATGGCCGAGTGGCTAAGACACTCAGCTTATATAAATAACTTGCAGGTTCGATTCCCAGCAGAAACCGTTTCAGGGGATTCTTTTTCCCCAGAACCAATTTGGCTTTGGCTTCAAGCGAGATTCGAACCCGCAATCTTGTGGCCACGAAGTCGCTGCTTTGTCACTGCACCACCGAGGCTTGTTGATGGAGAAACGTCTTTCCAAACCAAGTAGTTCTGGGGGAAAAGATTTCCCCACAATTCCCCAAATTTCTCCAGATTTCCTCCCGGGGAAATCTCAACCCTGGTTCGAAATATTTTGTGAAAAAATGCGCCTTGGCCCCGTTTGTGTTCTTGTTTTCTTAATACTTAATTCAATGAGTTACGAGAGAAAATACAAATTGTGTTCCAGTGTTCCAACTGAGAGCACAATATGTGTCCTGAACACTTTGTGTTCTGAACCACTGTTTCAAAGCGTCGGCGCACTCATGCAAAGAAGAAACATCAATGTGTGGATTCGTTTGGTGATGATTAGTTTCTTTTATTATTGATACAGCTTTCGCCAGCGGCATCAATAATAAAAATTTCTTCTCTTCAAAAAATTGATGAAAAATCCGGACCGGCGTGTTATTCGGCAGTGGAAGTATTCTCTACTTATATCATACAAATGTTTCGAGACGCTAAACGTCTCGAATTGGTCTCGAACAGCAATTCGAGACGCTTAGCATCTCGAACCAACTGTTCGAGACGTTTAGTACGCAGCCTTATTCCCCAAAATACCATAACTCAAGAAGGACCATTTGAGTTTCACAAAGTGTTCAGAACACAACTGTGTTCGGAAAACTTTGTGTTCTTAATTCACTTTGGACCCCTAATCGCGATAGAAAAAAGATGGAATAGAAAAATGATGATTGAATTTAAATTATAAATGAAAGGATTTTCACGCTAATATACAAAACATTCAAAAAATTATTTTGTTACGATGCCATTCTTTACAATGGTCACTCTAACAAGAAGTTAATTTTGAACTTCAAAGGGAATATGAAGAAAAGTTAGTCCTTCCTAACTTTTAAAGGGGGGGGGGAACCACTTTCATGAGAAAATCCGGTTTTTAACAGAAACAAAGTTTTTACACGTATGTTTAGTCATATATAGG